>JASAMV010002554.1:0-15935 GCA_030248065.1 Rhynchonema sp. JSB1_4 | reverse complement strand
AGTCCGGGGGCCTCGATCAATCCACGCCCACCAGTGGCACCAACCCACACCCGCCACGACGAGCGGAGGAGGAATGGTCAGCGCTCCGGGGTGCACGGGATTTCTCATACCCGGTCAAAGCAACCCGACCCAGCCTCCGGAGGTTAGGAGGTACCCCTGAGGTCCGAAAAAAAGGGGTGTTTTTTGCAGGCATTATACTGTAAATTTGGCGAAAAAATTGTAGTTTTTTGCATTTTGGCCTAAAATTTCCCTAAAATAATTTTTATATGTTGTTTTGCGCGCGGAGCGCGCGATTTTTGGGGTTTTGAGGTCGAAAAACACCCATTTTTGCCTATAAAAACCATAAATTGATGGTTGCAAGGTAACCTCCTGGGTGGTTGCAAGGGACCAACCCTTCCCCGCCCCCAACCCCCCCCAGGGGTGGTTGCAAGGTACCTACTCCTTAGGGGGGGAATCCCCCCCCCCATCCCCCCCAGCCACTACATTGGTACAGGGCCGGTATTGGTATTGGGTATTGGTATTGCCAATACCAATACCCAATACCAATACCGGCCCTGTACCAATACCCAATACCAATACCAAATTGGTGACCCAATACCAATACCCAATACCAATACCGGGTGAGACCCAATACCAATACCAATACCCAATACCAGATCAATACTACAGAAGTGCCTGGTATTGGGTTTGGTATTGGGTTGGTATTGGTATTGAGTATTGGGTTGGTATTGGTATTGGGTATTGGGTATTGGTCTTAGTATTGGTTTGGTATTGGGTTTTTGGTCTGGTATTGGGGGGGGGAAGAGCCAAATCCAGGAAAGTCACTTTTTGAGGTAGGAAATTTGACCTATTTTTGCCCCTTTTTGTTCAAATTTCAAATTTTATTTGCAAGCTCACGCAAAGACCTACAACGAGATCCGGAAAATACCTGAAAAAATAAACATATGAGTGTACGTAACATAATGATAATCATGAATGAACAAACGACAAAACGTACCAGAGGAATTCTAAACCAACCAAAAACACAGCAACGACAGACGAAAAATCAGTGATCAATGGCGGACACGAGATGAAAACAGGCGATAACGAAATTGACGATTACCTGAAAGTAGCAACTCAGTGACTGAGGAGATCAGTCAACGACGGCTGAGAATTTTGTTGAAATATGGCGAGAAACTACGTCTCGACCACGTGAGTTTAGTTTAGATTTAAAGGCCGCAATTGAGGCAGCGGAGACGACGTCCTCTGGGAGCCTGTTCCAGAGGTCCACAACGCGATAAGCCCAATAAAAAAACCTAACTACAGCCCCCGCCCCCCCGGAATAGCGCCCCCCGCAATTTGGAAAAAATTCTTCAGAAAAAGGGTATTTTGGCGACTTTTGAGACCATTGACCTGAAAATCACTCATTTTTGGCCTAAAAATGCCCATTTTAGGCCTAACAATGCCTATTTTGGGCAAAAATTGGTGGAGATAGTGTACCCGGGGGGGAGATAGGGGGATAGTGTACCACCCGAGGGGGAGATAGCCAATGGTGTAGCTGGGGGGGGAGTGGGGGGGGGTCCCCCCTAGGTACAGTAGGTAGGTTGCCGCCCCTCGCCTGGTACAGTAGGTAGGTTGCCGCCCCTCCCCTGGTACAGTAGGTAGGTTGCCGCCCCACCTAATTTTTCACCCAAAACATTCATTTTTGGCTTAAAATTGCATAAAATTAGCATATTTGTCTGCAAATAGGCGAAAAATCGCGCGCTGCGCGCGAAATTAGTGTTTTAGGCCACATTTTCTTCAGTATTTAGACATAAAAAATTTCGGTTTCCGGATGACCCCCCCCACGTGCTACGACCCCCCCCCCTAGCTCGGCCGGTACAGTAGGTAGGTTGCCGCCCCGCATTTTGGGTGGTACAGTAGGTTGCCGCCCCGCCTGGGTAGCTACACCACTGGAGATAGCGTACCCGCGGGGGGGACCCCCCTCCCCCCCCAGGAACTACACTGTTCGTGTCTATTCGTCAATAGGAGGCGGATTATGTGCTCTGAACAAACAACAAACGTGCATACCGTAAAAATCTAAATAGAAGGGGGGCTCTATTAACTCACTGACCCCATTATGGGGGGGGGCTCTATTACGGGGGGGGCTCTATTCCGGGGGGGGGGCCTCTATTAATTCACTGACCCGAACCTGAAAAATTGTTCCCAGAAATACCCCCCAAAAACCCCTAAAAAGGGGTTTGAAAGCATGTTTTTTCGCTTGTAATCGCATTTATTCCTGTCTATTCGTCAATTAGAGGCATATTAGGTGCTCTGAACGAACAATAATCGTGCATAAATGTACCTGTGCACCACTATCATGTCTTAATACACTACTGTATAGGGGATGTTACTTAGGGGGGGGGGCTCTATTCCGGGGGGCTCTATTAGTTCACTGACCCCTTTTTGGGGGGGCTGTATTACGGGGGGGGCTCTATTCCGGGGGGGGCTGTATTTAGGTTTTTACGGTAACCCTGAAATCAATGACCCAATACTGTTCCTTAACCACAGGGTCCCGAGTATCGAAGGAGTGCCTACTGCACGGGGGGCTCTATTCCGGGGGGGGGGCTGTAGTTAGGTTTTTTTTACAGTATTTTGATTTTTACGGTAAATTTCTTTTTCATTACGTGCCGATTCGGCGAAAGCATTGGTCATCCATAAGAACCAGACGCTGACGGAAGATTATTTACTATTATTCACCCTGCAGAAGTTTGGTGGGAAGGCAGACTCATTATGGATTTGAAAATAAAATGGATTAAACGGAATCCGCACAATCGGCCTTCCTCAGGACCGTTTCCCAGTGACACTGATTACACCACACAGCATCTTTCGACGTGGATTCGAATCGAATCCAGGTCCTCCGCCTAACAGGTCTGTTGCTCGGCCACTGAGCTATCGAAGGGAAAGATTTGGAAGCAAAGTTTTTGGTTATGTACATACGCAATTGTGTTTGCCGTTTCTGCTGAAGTGGGAAAAGTTCACTCCTTTCAATGCGGTTAAGAACTGCTTGATTCGCCCCTGTTCTTTCGTTTTCTCTTTCTGACGGTCTCTGAACCCACTGTGAGCATAATGGTGAATGGAAGAATCAGAGCGGTGAACCCTAAAACGTGAATACGTTCTATGTTCTTGGTTGAACCCTGCTCTTCCTCGAAACAATTTGATCACTTTGTGTCCAAAGCTTTTTACCTGCCACATGGCGCTGCTGTATGGTATATCGACAAGTTGTGTGGTAAAAAAAATAGCTCCATGCAGGCGCCAACTCACGTTGCTTGATTGAAACATCCACTAAGCTGGCAAAGGTGAAACTTTCTATTGCCTTTTTCCGCTTTTTTGAAACCGCTCCAAATTTGCTTGCATGGGCCAACAACACACTGCTTTTCCGATTTGCGGGATTCTCATATAATTCCTTGCTTCTGTTTTTTTGTCAAGTTTTTCGAGTGTCCGATGTTCTCAAAATCAAGTGTAATTTCCTGCATTTTTTGACATGCGGAGCAAATTTCCATCCCTGTAGCCTCTTCAATCATGCTGCTAGCCGCAAATTTCGCCCCCTACGGGGCTGACATTAATCTTCTGCTGGTGTCTACCGCCCAACGCGCCATTGCTTGTTTGTGTGAGCATAAAATGTGTGCAACAGATCAAATCCAAGATATCAAACATAACATTTAGCATAACAACGTATTTTGTCACGAGAACGTGAGCTGTTCCGTGTACCAATACGAAAATGGTGCATTGTCAGTATTCAGGTACATAAAACGAAATCGACCAACACACACACAATCACACAGTCTGTCAACCAAACAAACAATTCCTTACATTTTCAAAGCCAAACAAGTCCAACAATTGCAACAAGTGCAGTAACAAAGCTGAGATGAAGAATTATCCGTATTTCCATGTGGCGTGTTTCCCAATCCTTTGTTTTCTCTTCCACTGAGCAGCACCGCACCCACCGGAACTGTTATCTTTCAAAAAGCTTTTGGTCCGCATTCTGGACTCTGTTGTCTCCTGTTTTCTCTTGAATTTGCAATTCTGTTGACTTTAAAAGTCCTGCGCCTGTCGGTTTTGCATGATTTAGAATTGATTGAGAAAATAAATGCATGATATTGATATAAGATTAATATAATAAATAACATGGAACACCATATGTGGATTCCGTTCTAGGGCCGTGTTGCGTGATCTTCTGTATCCCCGGAGGCGGCGGGGACCGGGAAAGCAAGAAAAGACGACGCGCAAAGAGAGGGGAAGAAAGAAGAGAAGGAAAAAACGAAACGAGGCAGGGAAAGAAGGAAAAGGGAGAGAGACGACGCGAAAGGGCACGAACGGCGGGCGCGAGTGGAAGACATGGGAAGGCCAGGCAGCGAGTCGATAATGGGCCGTAGGCAGGTCGAGGGAAGACAGAAGGGCCAAAGACGATACGCATTCGGAAGCCAAACCAACACGGAGGGCCAGGCGTCAGCCACCAAATGGCCAGACGGGAGACCCCCAGGCCAAACGACCAGGCTGACCCCCCGCGGCCACAGGGAGGCTGAGGAGAGAAGAGAAGAGGTTGAAGAAAAGAAAAAAAAGGAAGAGAAAAGGGCTGCGAATTATGTGGAAGTGCAAAGGCCGACGAGACCCCTCCCCGACCCCAACAAAGGCCCCGTTCCGGAATCCCGCCCGAAGTCGTCAAGGGTACCCGAAGAACCATCGACTAAACACATCAAAAGCCCAAAGAAAAGACCCTGCATCCACTCGAGTCGTCCACGTGACGAAAGAAACACAAGAAAAGGAAGACAGCAGAAGAAGAAAAGGCACCACGCAGAAGACCAACATGTGCAGTGTGATCACCACGTGCGACGAACTACGTCGGCGTGTGGTGATTCGATGAACGGGCAGGACAAAATGGAATGGGCGCAACGAGGATCAGGCGTCGACAATGATCTGTTGGAACGATGATCGTTGTTGATGTAGACGGGACGAAGAGCCGGGGAGAGTAAGAGAGATAGACATAGTCCCGCCATTTAGGACAATCTGTTCAGCCCTTCCGCGGCGGGGGAGGAGTAGGAATATTCCATATTCCGTATCTAGGGCCGATTGTTATTGCGTGATTCATTCTGTATTTCACACCGGATAAAAGCAGCATCTAATTTGCGCCGACTATATTGTGAAAAACAGATCGCAAGGGGCCATACAAAAACGGGTAACTGGACAACAGGTTTCGAGCATTAGTTTGAGCATACGAAGCCGAAGAAGCAAGCAGACGTTTTACAAGCATAAATTGGCAGCAAAAGCAGCCAGAGCCCAGATGCCTTGATTGTGTTTTATCCCGCATGGCAGACCATCAATTTTTGCACGCACTGTTGGGTGGCTTGCGCTTGTGTTGCCAAGTTATGTCAGAAAACGTGTAGACGCCCTGAGTCGCAAACTGGGATTGATCAAAAGAGTTTCAAAGATTTTGGAAATTTTTGGAAATTTTGGATTTTTAAAGATTTTGGAATCCTTTTAGGACTGGGTCTGAACAACCTTTCGATACCATAGGTTTGAAACATTAAAGGTGCCCCACGTCATCGTCAGTACGCGGTACACGTATGGTCTCTCACAAGTTCGGTTTGTAAATTCAGGTCCTGCCATTGGATAAACACAAACAAGCAATCTGCCACCCGCATGCAAGTCAAAGTGCCAAAGCTGAGCACAAGTTTTGCAATCACAGACCGTTTCGATATGGTCTCAAAGTTTTGAAACTTTAGCGCGAAAACCAAAAATTGTGTTGGTCATTGAGCTTGATGTATACTTGCTCAGTTGTCCGTCTCTGCCGAACGATTTCCGTGTTTACATAATTCTTGCTTTCACAAATATGACGGCTACAAATCTGAATTGTTTTCTTTTACTAGCGATCAGTAATCTGTAATTCGCACGTGTTTGATGAACTCTCATGCCAGGGTTTTCATCGGTTTCGATTTGGCGCACCGCATTTGTTTTTCGGTTCGCTACAAAAGCAGATGTAGAGCAAATCGAGCCGGGGATGGTAGCCAAAAGAACCTACGCATGCCGTCTCACAACCATATTCTTTTGACAGGTGCGTCTTTGTGACGCGTAAAAACTACTCACCGTTGTGTGATCGTAGTGCCTGAACCTTGTCTGATCCCTTAATTTGACATTCCCTCCAGTTGTTGCTGCTTATGCGCCCGTCTTCCAGATCAATCACTTCACAGCTTTCTAAAAAATCGTATGAAGTGCAAAGCACTGAATAATGTTTATTATTCGGACCTTAAAAGGAACTCACTTTGATCTTGCGACAAAAAGTAGATTTGCTACAGTAACTGGTGGCTATGAATCCGACTTATGTCCGCCTTGCGACCTATGTAATCTCTCATATCAACCTGGCTGATGTTTCAAAAAAACTTGCGCACATGATCTTTACATCAGTGTCTTATCCCTCCGGTATTCTGTCATCTGACAGTGTTGTGCTTACCACGACGTTGTGTTTTTATTGTGCTTTTGGCTAACTGACGGCTACCGTTTGACCCACAGAAAAATCATACTTTTTCAAGCATTGTTCTCAGTCAACACATGTGGCAAGCCCAGAAACATGTCACGCGCGTAATTCCGGTGTCAGACAGACGATGTTTTCAGAGTTTGTCTGTGCCAGAATATACGAACAACAAGGTTTATACCCGGGCAGCAAAACCCGCCGAGAAAAGCCATGGTGAGTCGTAACATCAAAAAATGCTTGCCGTTGGTCGCGCATGTTCCCTGAGGCACACGCAATGTGCGAAACAAACAGCGGTGGAAAAACAGCAAGATTGAAATATTCGAATTCAAAAATTTCGACTGACGCGAAAACCCATGTGTGACCGTGGCGAAAAGTTCAAAATGTTATTAAGATTACGGTCACGGTTTTTCGCTGCGCAACGCTGTTTTGTCCGTCCCCTGCAGCTTACGACGGCACTAATCCGCTGACCACCCCATCCGTTTTGCTTCTCTTGTTGAGGTTCGCATAGGAATTGTCACGAAATCTAAGAGTTGCGTTTTTTTTAATTTCCATGCGGGGGCTGAATTGTTCAGATGACAAACAAAATTGTCCGTTAAAACCGAGATCCTTGCTCTGGTCGGAACACATTACAAATTCATCAAAACATTGTTGTGGTTTTGTTATTCTCGTGTCTGCAATGGTTTTTGCCAGTAAACCAATATTTTGTGCGTGTTTGACCATATGATATCGGAAGTATTGAAAGTATCGTGTGGTTTTGATGTTTGTGCGCAAAACTTCAAAGAAATTACAGAATTTTTCTCAAACTTTGCCAGGGCGAAAAAAGGAAGGTCCCGGAAGTTCTCGCCGCACAAAGTCAGTGGTTATTTAGGCATGTTCATGGCACCATTTTTTGAAGTCAGAAAACACACCGTTTGAAACTTGTTCTCGATGCAAGTGACCCGCTCCCTTTCCAAACTTGTGACCGCCGGTTGCAAACGTGGTCTCCATGGTTTATAACACCCCATAGTTCCACTTGTGGTGTGTCTTCCATTCGTCATGGGTCATTAAAATGTTTCTGTTTAAAATTGTTGGGACTAAATTTTGACGCTACCACATTCTATGCTATACGCTATGCATTCTATGCTATTATACCCAACAACCTAGGTACTGTGTACATAGTGGGCAACATGGCATTCATCAAGGGAGATAGACCATGGAATTTTCAATGTTACTAGCATTATATGTGGCGCTTTTCATTCAAAACTTTGGCATCAGTTGTACTATTTTGAAGTGCCGCTAAGCGTACACAACCAAACTTTACACTGTGATTTTCGTTTGGACTTCCATTCTTTCCTGCGCGCCCAGGCACTTGCCATGCTCCGAATCACTACGGAGCTTATGAAACTTTTTACGCTCCATTTGAAGTTTAGAATTTTGCCACGCCGGCAATAATAATCGGTAAAAAGATATTGCTACTCATTCAAAAAATAAGTCGATGATGTATTTTTGCAGCAGCAGCAGTTATGGCAAGTAAAGTGCTGACGTGAATTACACGTACAGTTTATACGTACATGTTGTCCTCATGGTTTTGTTCATCTGCTTGCGCCGCATAAATTGTTTTATTGCTACACGATGAAAGAGTGAGTCCACAACACGGAAACTTAAGCTAAGCATGACTGTACAGCCATCAGTCACAACAATAAGTCCCGAGCTCAATATGTTATGAGCTCTGACGATTCGGCTCTAGGTATGCTAAATTTAGATAGACACAGCTGTGGTTGTTGGGTGCACTTACTACAACCACACGACTTCTAATTCTTCAAACTTTGAAAAAATGAAAGATACACACTGACGATGTCCTAGTGCACCACCCAACCTTGAACACTGGCGAAACGGTGGTCATATGCACCCACTTTGTACCCATGAACATGACCATATCCCAGGGTGACGGTCATACTTCACATCGATACACCCCGATGCGGCCATTTTGTACCCGTGAGAGAAATGCCCAACCACTTTAGATACTTTATGCACCTTGCTGGTTTTTGTTGTTTGTCTTACTCTGACACTTTCACTTTGGCAACCTTCCACAATCTTAAGTTCGCAAATTTAGGTCTGTGGTGAAAACGAATGCGGTTGCAGCGTGATTTCATGATCTCTTGCTTAAAACACTTTTTAACAACGCAATTGGTGCACCGGGTCATCGTCAGTGCGCATGAATCCGGGGTCTCTATTTGGAAATTGGGGGCTCCACTGTCCCAGACGGTCAAAGCGTTCTATCGGTTCGGTTTCAAGCTCGCGTGCTCTTTAGTTACTGATACGAGCTTGGAAGAGAAGCACCTAAGACTGTATCATTTTTGCGCGGTTAAGTTTTGTCGGTACCGAATCTACCAAGTTGTTCCATAAACTGAGCTGTGACCATGTGCCCCTGAACCTTATTTTCAGGGCAAAGGTATGTAATTCCATGCATATTGCATGAGGGAGAGGCACTTACTGTATGTTGAAGCCTTCAACATGTTGAAGCTACTGGTTCGGAATGCTACACAGGTAATGTATACCAAATCGAGAGCCGGTATAAGATTTTTTGATGGATACCTTTTGCTTTAAACGGTACAGATGCTCCTCCCAAAGCCCGATGATAAATTTTGAAACGGATGCATCTTTTGTAAAATGGGGCTGCTTTCTGTTTTCGTTCGATTTTTATCGTCCTCAAAGTGTCTATAGGTACAATGTATAACAGTAGTGCATAAATTTGCATTGAATTATTTAGTGTTGACCAGATTATGTAAAGCAGGGCAGTTCTTTTGGTTTAGATGAATTAAGAAACTGAATGTCTAGCAGACTATGGGATAGGCATTGGCCCACTGAGCAGCAGGATGGTGTTCTTTGTTTTAAATGTCGAGCAGGAATTAGTATTTCATGAGCATGCTGACAATGTCTGGATTTTGAAACACGTCATTTTGTTTCGATTTTCAACACTACGGTTGCGTTCAGTTTTATCGCGAGATGCTTTGCAATGTGGCCAAAGGCAATTTCCCCTATACTTCACGGGCGGTTCCCCTTTAATCTGATTGTTTCAAGTGCCTCACATGGTCGTTATTTTTGCAGCAACTTCAAGCGGACTGACTGACTTCCTGGAGAAAAATCTAAAATCTGCAGATTCGCTTTTCTTCCGACGAACCTTGAAACGGGGTATTTCTTCTGAGAAGGACCTTCTGAACAAAGGAACGAAATTGGCCAAGAAATTCTCCCACATTTTTGTCTTAAAGACAGGATATTCTAACAACTTCCTTAGCCTTTCTTGCCAATAAGTTAACATTCATGGGCCTGGCCATTCATGAAAAATTTTCAGAACCAAATCCAAAAACTTGTGTTCAAAATCATGGAGACCAGCCATTCGACACCGCAGCACAAATGTCATCCAAATGGCAGTACACATCAAACATGCAGCTCCATGTCTCGGACCGGTTCGGTCGCGTCCGGCATTGATCCGAAAGCAAAACTCGACCGATCCAAATTATCTCTCGACCTACCGCATTTGTGCCGTCCATTCGGTTCACAGGACAACGTTTTACTAGATGTGAAGCATCAGCCAGCTGAACAAAACAGTCATCCATTCAGCAAGATGAGGTTCAGGAAGTCAACTTCTCTGACGATGGCCCCGGCATCAAATGGTCATGTGACACAACAACAGCATAAGCTCAATTGTCAATTGGTTTGTCCGGGCCTTGAGACTACAGGGAAAATACAATTCTCCCACCCCTACCATTGAGTTTTCACATTATGTGTCTTGACTCAGGTAATCAATACCGATTGGTTCGGTTTCACCTTCGTATTTTCTCGGCTGCTTGTAAAAGCATACTTCGATACACTTGCGGATCCACTACTCTGTGTCGGCACAAGGTCTTATGTATGTATCAGCTGCATCTGAACAGCTTGTATGCTGGCCGAAACGAAAAAATATAATTGATCGCACAATGACCATATGAGAATCCAGCCAAAACCACCTTGACTTTCAGGATTCCAAACGTGAGCCACGCTTAACTACTGGGCTATTTGCATTTCTTACAAGACATTTGATCTGAAAATAAATCAGTCAGTTAGCCACGATTTTAACCTCTGCAACATTTCGCTTCCTGCATACTTTATGTGTGATTACACGTTGCCGCGCAATGTCAATTTGAATTTTCTGGCTTGTCAATTCAGGAAAAATTTTGGATGGATTCTCATATGATCATTGTGCGACCAATATCAGAAAAAGTCGCGTGACCGATGCGATACCGGACCAAACTAATCCGTTTGATCTGGCCAATGATTTTGCTGTTTGGCACTTGACGGGCAGCAGGGGACCGCACCATATTGTCAGTTTTTCTGAACAGTTGATTTGCAACAACTAAAATTACACACCTACACAGGCTCACCAACGACTGGCCACAAACAACGCCCATCGAAACTCTACCGTATCCGCAACAACATCCAATCAGCATCAACGCTGTCGTTCATCTACCAATCACCGTCGACCTACCGACGTTCAGCAGCCAATGGTCTCCCTCTTGTTGGATACGTTGAAACCAAGTAGTCGGACGAATAAACATGGTGCAAAATCGATGATTCAAACAGACTCTAATAAATATTACCAGTACCCACCGCCGCAGAGGTCACAATCGCAGGTACGGTACTGTAATTATGGATTGTAAAGCATTGGGACGAACTTCATGCTTGTCAGTTTCATGCCACCCAATGTTTTCAGGTCATCCAAAATGGCAGCTGCTACACCAATTACGCCTATCAACAATCGCATCACACCGCAGCAGTGAATAAGGGGTCATCAGACCACAGCCGGCCTTGTGCCAGGTCCCAGTCTTCCAACGTGCTCAGGATTGAGGCCCCAATGCCTGTGCGATCAAGGCTGACTGGTCAACGACAGTACTTTCATCAACAAACTTACCCAGTGACCTACAGAAAGTACAGTGGACCGCTGACTGTTAGGAATCAGTTCGGGAGTTTGTCTGTAAATAATAAAGCCACTGTTGTACAAAGTCCGTTGCCGTGTTTGGAGACATATTGGTCGAAGGATAAGTGAGTCTCGCTTCTTTATTGTGAACGCGTTATTCGAATTAGCAATTTCACTTGAGAGACATCGTGCTTGATCACGACAAAGAAGGCAAGACGTTGAGTTGAGATTGTCACCATAAGACATGCATTATACCATTCCTATTGAGCTTATGATGTTCATATGTATACACAACTTTCCAGCCGCTCATTTTCAGTCTACTGCTTTGCCCTTGCTGCACATACACTGTATCGAAATAAAACCGATCTGAACACTGCGGGGACGTTTAATTACTAAAAGACAAACGTAGGCGAAGTATGTAAATCATTTGCACACTTTTCCTGACATCAAATCAAACCAAACAAACCAAACAAATATACCGGCCTGTACAATCATCGAGTTATCCCATTTGAAAACGAATCCCGAAAACTCTGAAACATGCGACAAAAATCAGCAAATTTCAAAAATATTTTTTTAATTTCGATCATTTGGCTGACGACCATGGCAATTACACCAGTTGAAAGCGCTAAAGAACATCACGAGCGTTGGTTTAATAGTTTGTAGCGCAATCGGGCAATCAAATAAAAGGACTGACACAATTTTGAGTTCAGATTATGGCCAGAGGTCGCGCATATTGCTCAATGCAGTGCAACCAGGTGGCACGAGTTCTTTGAGTCACATCCAATTCGCTTTTTAGTGCAGTTGCCCTGATGATGACCTGCTGCAACACCGACCTGTGCAAATCATGTGGCAACCATAGATAAGCAAAAATAATGAAGTAAAAAACAGCTCGATGCAAAAGCACTCCATGTGACATTCTTCGGCAAATCAATGACCGGCCGGTGCACCAGGTCATCATCGGTGTGAATGCATCGTGTGACTTTGCAGCACACGCACGTGGACAATGGGCCAGTCAAATGTCCTTCATTCTGGCTGTCATCGGCACAGCAGTCGGTGTGGGCAACGTGTGGCGATTCCCATATCTGTGCTATGAAAATGGCGGAGGTTGGTTATCGAACGGATTTTCAGATCTTTATTTTGGTGTGATCTACGTTTAAGTGAAGCAAAGAAGTTTCGGTCAATCAAAATCTAACACTCGAATACACATTCCGGACGTCGTTTTATAAATCATTCAATCTAACTGCAGGTGCATTCCTGGTGCCGTATTTTATCTCGCTGGTGCTGGCGGGCATTCCGGCAATGTACCTCGAACTGGTTCTCGGTCAATTCCCATCCTATGGACCGAACATGGCATTTCGAAATCTGGCGCCCATATTTGCCGGTAAAACATTGATATTTGCATCTTGAGAACAACTTCTTATTTTCAATATTCTGTTATGATTTTCGCTGAAGAAACTATACGTGTGTACATATGTACCTCAAGCTCAAACCAAATTTTTAAAACCAAACGTGTCGAATGGGCATGATAACAAACCACCATTTGTCAAACACAGGTGTGGGTTGGGCGATGTGCACCGTGTCAGCCATCACCACCGTCTACTACAATCTGGTCATCGCCTGGGCTGTGCTCTATCTCGGACTGTCATTCGATCTCAGGGGCAAACTTTTGTGGGACACGTGTATGAGGGAGTGGAACACTGAATGTCAGTCCTGTCACTCACTTTTGTACATTTTGTTATCACATAATATTTGTGTCATTTGTGCGGTTCGAATGCAAATCCCGAAAGTGGAAGAGGGAAAAGAGAAATCGTCACTGAAAAGAGTAGATTTGATCTTTTCACTGTTGCATCCAGATTGTTTCTCGAATCGTGCCGATCAACAGTGCGCCGCTTCCGATCCAGCCACGCCGTTGTTCTACAACAAACAGTGCTTTGGTGCCAATGACACATACGCGTTGACACAACGACAGAGACTGATGGAGCGCAATGCATCCATTATGCCGGCTGAGGAGTTCTTCAAGTTGGGGTTCATTTTTCGATTTCTTTTTTCATCATGGTCAATGCGTGTTACTTGGTCGGACTGGACAGTAGACAGGAAAGTGTAACATGCCGCACCAGAGCGTAGAATGAACATGGAGACAGGTGCTACATACCACATTCACATTCTGCTCTGCCAAGAAAATATTTCATCAGTCTCTATTTTTTGACTGCCTAATCCGATCCGATCACATTGATAGACGCAGACAAAGCTCTGTCCGGTCCGAGTTTGATGACATCCTTTACAAATTCTACCCTATAATTCGTGCTGCAGCAACTGGGTGTACGACATGCACAACCTCGACCAGCTGTCCTATTCGCCCGGCGAACACGCCGACTTCGCTCGTATGGGTGCAATTCGGTCGTCGTTGGCATTGAGTCTCGCCATCGCTTGGTTCTTGAATTATTGCATTCTCTACAAGGTTGACAATTTGGGTTCCGTGGCCGAATAAATGCTCGTTGTCACAGTTATTGGCCTCATGAAAGTCTTGGGGAACGAGTGGTGCACCGGGTCATCGTTAGTATCATGACCGTAACTTCAGAAACTGGTAGGCCCTCTATCAGCCCCTGAGAACTCTGAACCGCCACACCAAACGTATGCTCCCGGAAGGATTTGAACCTCCGACCTCCCAGCCACCAGGCCTGGATAGCCAGTTGCTCTACCAACTGAGCTACAGTACCGGGTGAAATTCTAGGCTGAAAGTTGAAGTCGCGTGCACGCGCGTCCACGCGCGTGCGAAACAGTGCAAAGTATAGGCAAAAGTCGAAGTAACTTCGCGTGCACGCGAGGTTTTGCGAGTGCGCTTGCGTGCGCTCCCTATGTTTTAGCACTAGGAAGTCGCGTGCACGCGACTTCAACTTTCAGCCTAGAATTGCACCCGGAACTGTACGGGAACGCGGTCTGGCTGCGGTTCAGAATCACTCATAAACCCAACGCACGCACGCTCAATACACAGTGCACCGCAGCACACACACATAATACCGGTCCGTTCGTTATACGCCTCGACGCGTATGGGTGTGTGTCTATTCGCCAGACCACATCACCTCCCGTTCTCGGAAGTTCCGACCGCGGAACACAACGTCACGCACCCTTCTCCACTCGAGAAGGTTCGGTTCGTTTCATCCGACCCGGCTCCAAGCCGCTATCAGACGATCACGTCATCGGCTCACCACTTGAGAACTCTGAACCGCCACACCAAACGTATGCTCCCGGAAGGACTCGAACCTCCGACCTCCCAGCCACCAGGCCTGGATAGCCAGTTGCTCTACCAACTGAGCTACGGGAACGCGGTCTGGCTGCGGTTCAGAATCACTCATAAACATACATGTTGAATTAGTGACTCGGTTGGAGGCGTGCGAAGTACAGCCCTTCAAATGAGGCGTGCGAAAGACAAATTGCGTCAAATGAGGCGTGCGACGTTTAGTGAGGCGTGTGAAAGACATCCGAAACAAAATGAGGCGTGCGACGTACAGTGAGGCGTGCGAAAGACAAACGGCGTCAAATGAGGCGTGCGACGTACAGTGAGGCGTGCCAAAGTCAGCCAAGATGAGGCGTGCGAAATACAACCGACACAAAATGAGGCGTGCGACGTACAGCGAGGCGTACGAAAGACATCCGACGCCAAATGAGGCGTGCGAAAGACATCAGGCGTAAGATGAGGCGCGCAAAAGACGTATGACATCAATTGAGGCGTGCGAAAGACACACCCACTTCAAATGAGGCGTGCGAAAGTCACCCCCACTTCAAATGAGGCGTGCGAAAGTCACCCCACTTCAAATGAGGCGTGCCAAGTTCATTCGTGTATTATGTACCACTGACATCTGCAGTGGCTTGTACCATGCTGATATATGATGCGGCGTACCAAGTACGTTTAGAATGGGTGATATTTTCGAAACGGTGTAAAGGTCAGTTGGGTGTAAAGGTCGGTGGAAAGCTCGGTGTGAGAAAGTTCAGTGTAAGCTTCAAACAGTGCACGCTGAGCCAGCAGCAGACGCGCGTTTCTAAACGAAAGGTCAACTTTGACAGTCTGCTGTGCAAGTGTAAATCGTCTGTTTGCAATATTGTTTGTTTAGGCTAGTTGCACAAGCGTTTTTAAACGATATTTATAAAATTCGTGGCCTTTTACGGAGCCGTTTTGATTTCGTGCTGCGATCAGTTAGCGGCCTCAAATTTTTTGGTACCGCCGTCAGTGAATGTTCAATTTCTCAATAGCCTTAAGGCGGAATGTCAGGCAACTTAAAAATGTTCTTTTAAAACGTTTCTGCAACCAGCTTAAATGAACTAGATTGCAAACAAACGATTTACATTAGCACAGCAGACTGTCAAAGTTGACCATTCGTTTAGAAACGCGCGTCTGCTGCTTGCTCAGCGTGCAATGTTTCAAGCTTACGCCGAGCTTACACTGAACTTTCTCACACCGAGCTTTCCACCGACCTTTACACCCAACTGACCTTTACACCGTTTCGAAAATATCACCCA
>JASAMV010002553.1:0-41033 GCA_030248065.1 Rhynchonema sp. JSB1_4 | reverse complement strand
GTCGAAACGTTTTCGAATACCTCGCTGTCAAAACGTTTTCGAATATCTCGCTGTCGAAACGTTTTCGAATATCTCGCTGTCGAAACGTTTTCGAATATCTCGCTGTCGAAACGTTTTCGAATATCTCGTTGTCGTCGAAACGTTTTCGAATATCTCGCTGTCGAAACGTTTTCGAATATCTCGCTGTCGAAACGTTTTCGAATATCTCGCTGTCGAAACCTTTTCGAAAATCTCGCTGTCGTCGAAACGTTTTCGAATATCTCGCTGTCGAAACCTTTTCGAAAATCTCGCTGTCGTCGAAACGTTTTCGAATATCTCGCTGTCGAAACCTTTTCGAATATCTCGCTGTCGTCGAAACGTTTTCGAATACCTCGCTGTCGAAACGTTTTCGAATATCTCGCTGTCGTCGAAACGTTTTCGAATACCTGGCTTGTCGAAACGTTTTCGAATACCTCGCTGTCGAAACCTTTTCGAATATCTCGCTGTCGTCGAAACGTTTTCGAATATCTCGCTGTCGAAACGTTTTCGAATATCTCGCTGTCGAAACGTTTTCGAATATCTCGCTGTCGAAACGTTTTCGAATATCTCGCTGTCGTCGAAACGTTTTCGAATATCTCGCTGTCGAAACGTTTTCGAATATCTCGCTGTCGAAACGTTTTCGAATACCTCGCTGTCGAAACCTATTCGAATATCTCGCTGTCGTCGAGACGTTTTCGAATATCTCGCTGTCGTCGAAACGTTTTCGAATATCTCGCTGTCGAAACGTTTTCGAATATCTCGCTTTGTGTTTCGAGTTTCGAGTATACCTGGCCGAGCCAAGATCCCACCTGACAAGTACACTATCCTGTAGAAGGAAAGTTCAAATCAGGGTTGGGCAAAAAACGTTTTTTTTAAAAAAATCGTTTTTTTTAAAAAAAACGTTTTTTTTTAAAAAAAACGTTTTTTTAAAAAACGCCCAGATGACCAAAATATGCCCCCAAAAAAATTGGAAAACGCTCATGTTGGGAAGAAAACGTGGTTAAATGAAGTCATTCTATGTGTTTTGGGGCAAAATAAACAGGTTTCAACCCTTTTCTAGCGAGTTGCTAAGATCCCATATCAGACCCGCATCGTGGGACCAACTTTGGCCGGGGTCATCACTGAAAGTCAAACTCCGTATATCGACGTATCTCGACAAAGTAAAAATTGGTCGAAATTTTTTTGAAAAAATGGGACAAAAAATTGATTTTCCTTGATGATCAGGGTACTTTCCCTGAAAAAATCAGGGAAATCATGGAAATTCAGGATTTAAAAAAAAACGAAAAACGACGACGCGTTTTTAAAAAAAAACGTGGTTTTTTTAAAAAAAGCCGTCGTTTTTTGCCCAACCCTGGTTCAAATGTGGCTCGTCACAGGTAAACAGTTTGGTATTCTTATTAGGGAGATTCTGGAGGTCGCCTTATGTGGAAAAAGAGCGGTTTCTTCGGAGCGTCCAGCTACGTGCAATGCGGAATCCTCAGAGGAAGGCTGAAGAGGGCACGTCTTGATTCCATCTCATTGGGAAAAGTATGGCTTCAGCTTGATTAGATCAAAAAGGTCATGAAGAAACCCGTCCAGTGATCCTAAAACACATTTTTTGACTGCACGATTGACCGAAATTCAGCGTGCGAGTTCAGCTGTTTTTTTGGATACTTGCAAGAAACGTGGTAACCAGCTTAACAACTTGTAATAGAAGAATAGTAAGGCCGTTATATCACATGAGCGTTGAGATATTGCAACAATTGTGTGTTGTGACCAGGGATGGACAATAACAGTTTTTTTCAATAATTTGTTTGAAAACTTCAAGTGATGCCCAGATGCGAACCGCATGTACCTCAACAGTAAAAAACGTGAGTTTTAGAACGAACACATGCCTACGTAAACGAAGTTAATCCTGTTGTTCTGAAGCTAAATAGTATACGTGTTTTGACCAATTTATGGCGAGTTGCCCATCCCGTCAGTCCAACGGGATCGTATATGACAGGGGCCTTCCTTGCGCATGTCATACTCTGTATTGTATATCGACGTATTATGGCAAAGAATAGAAGTTGAACAAATTACTTTTGAATACTTTGCAACACAGGATAGTTTTACTTGAAAAGCAGGAAAAATCAAGGAAATTCAGAATTTAGTAAGCGAAAACGATCCAGAGTTTTGTCGCAAACCGAAAACATTCGGCTTTAACTTTTGGGGTTATGGTTATTTATACATATTTAGTTCATTAACGACTCCCACTTCCGTTTGCGGAAAGTCGATCTACTCTTGGTTCCAGAAACATACTGTAAGGCAGAACAGCAGTGGGAAAAAATAAATGTAGAATTTGAAAACAAGTTAACCCCAGTTAAATCTATTGATATGTACACTGTATGTAACGCTGACCATGGACCGTGCTCCCAGGTAAAACGTTTGACCAGCATACTTGGGTATCAACAATAGCTCGCAATCCGAAAACAATAGCCAATATTATCTTGTATTCCCAGTGTTCGATGAACTGACCGCTGTACACAGGGTTGGATTAAAAAAAAAAGTAAAAATTTTTTTGTAAAAAAAATTTTTTTTTTTTAAAAAAAGTTGGCCACTTTTTTTATTTTAAAATTTTAAAAAGTAAGTACACTTTTTTTTATTATTTTTCCCCTTTTTTTCGTTATTTTCTCACTTTTTTAAGGTAAAAATGTATGTTTTCATGCGTTTTGTTGCTCATCATTCTCAAAAAATCGCCTGCGGCGCTTATATTTCAGTTTAAAATGGCGTTGTAATGGACTCATACAGTTCCCAGACATCCCAACAATCGCTGCACGTATAATATAGGACACCCCATACCGTATACTGTGCAGTTATTGAGCTATCGACGTAAGCTATCGACAGACTCCACTTTGCTCGCGTATTTGCAGTTGTGTGGATTTGTCATTTGTTGCTTTTGTCACACACACTCTTTATCTCTCTTCAAATTTATCCCCAAATTCACAAACAGAAGGTTGGTCTTCCCTTTGTCATATATGCCCACAGAGTTACCTTCGGCCGTGGAGAAGTTCTCTTTAGTGTCCCTCAAAACATACCTAAGTAACATGCTTTCAGAAATTTCATTTTTCTAGAAACCAATTTTTTGGGGGTCCGGAATAAAAAAAAGTGATTTTTAAAAAAAAAATTTAAAAAGTTTTTCTTAAAAAAAAAAGTTCGATAATAAAAAATTTTTTTAATCCAACCCTGGCTGTACATGCCCTATTTCGGTAATTCACCAGTTGTCGGAAGCAGACATGTGCACAAAATGTTATTAGAATAATCTATAATGGGGGAATAAGCAGATTTTTTTGAGGGTTCATCGATTTCGTTGGATCTGATTGAAGAGTGGCGCAGTGCATAGTCAACCAAAAAGATCAACTGGATCCATGCTGGGCACAAGGGGGCCTAGTCTCAAATTTTTACTGTCTCAAGGCCCCTTGTGCCCCAACCAGGATCTGGATTTAAAATATGGACCAACTACTTTTCGAGAACTCTGCAGTCGACTACGCCCTCCCAGTTTTTGGTCCGAACCGTCAAGATAGATGAAACGCCAAAATCCCCTCTGCTCCCCACTTAGCAAATTCTAACCCGTTTTCGTGCGCAGGCATGGTTTGAGCAGAGTGAGGACACACAACGGGTTCTCGAAAACGTCCATTTGACCATTTTTTTGTATCGAAAGCTGTTATGGTGATTTCTGGCAAACTGCAATGCATGCGTTGTAAAGTCAGGAGTTTGGCGTAAAATTAAAGCCAAAGGACGCCAATGGTTCACAAAGCAGAAAATTCAGTCAGACATTTTTAACCTATTTTACGATGGGAAAATCTAAAAGTTCTAGTTCGCTTTGTTCGCCATAAGCAGCTGCTGTACTCTGCCTATCTTTTATGAATTTTAAATGGAGCGTTGCCCAGCCGTTTCGCACACAAGCCCGAAAGAGCTTCCAAGCTGATTGTAACTGATTGATCATTACTGCACGCCGACGCGAAAAAATCAACCTTGCATCGAACAACATTCCAGCATATTTTGCGATGGCCTCAGGGCAAAACCAAGTGCTTTTTGTTTGCTTCGTCACTTGCCTCGCGGTTAGACAAGGGAGTTGCACAGTGTGCATGGACGAGATAAGCACAACGGAGTGCCGCGAGCTTAAGCAGCAGTAAGTCAGGAAACGATTGTCTTCATGTCAGGTATGGCTCTGTCCGTTTTCTGGCAATAACGCTGTAGCATGGGAACAACAAAGAAACTGATCGAGTTCGTCAAACTGGCATGAGGACGGGTCTATCTAGTCGCCGGGCGATTGCGCAATGCAGATTTAGTCAAGACCACTTTGTGCAAGTGAAACTAGGCACATTCAAACGAGAACAGATCTGATTTTTTCCAATGGCTTAGGCAGTGTCAGGCTTAAGTCTAGGCTTACGTTTAGTTTTGTGATCTGGATTAGAAAGAAGCGGTTTGCACAACAGTAGATCTATGGACGTCTATTTTACACAATTCGTGGAACTGAAGCAGCATATATTTGCCTTTTTCGGACAAGTTATTTAGCGACCCGAATTGTTACATTTCTCTTGAATCTGCCCATTGCATCAGCGAAATCGCGGCAGTTCCACAACATGCAGGTCTAAAATCCCGATAAGAATTCCGGAACAGGATTGGGATCCGGAAAATTAATCGAGATCGGGGTTTCGTCATTTTATCGGGATTAAAATTCTCCGGATCGGGATTTTCGGTCAGGATTCCGCTCGAGCACGTCGTCTGTGGATTATTTCTTAGTGTCTGTCTGACCCTGATCATTGGTTTGCGGCTCTTGGGATTCATGTTGGTCACGAATACTGCGCATGACATATGCAATTTTGCGCGTATATGTACAGTATAGTGTTCTAGTTGGACACTGCACAAAACAGCTTATTCGATGCTGCATTCAGGGTTGGGCAAAAAAAACGACGGCGTTTTTTCTTAAAAAAAACGACGTTTTTTTTAAAAAAAAACACCTGGGTCGTTTTTCGTTCTTTTTAAATCCTGAATTTCCTTGATTTTCCCTGATTTTTCAGGGAAAGTACCCTGATTATCAAGGAAAATCAATTTTTTGTCCCATTTTTTTCAAAAAATTTTCGACCAATTCTTACTTTGTCGAGATACGTCGATATACGGAGTTTGACTTTCAGTGATGACCCCGGCCAAAGTTGGTCCCATGATGCGGGTCTGATATGGGATCTTAGCAACTCGCTAGAAAAAGGTTGAAACCCGTTTATTTTGCCTCAGAACACATAGAATTACTTCATTTAACCACGTTTTCTTCCCAACATGAGCGTTTTCCAATTTTTTTGGGGGCATATTTTGGTCATCTGGGCGTTTTAAAAAAACCGTTTTTTTAAAAAAAAAACGTTTTTTTTTAAAAAAAACGATTTTTGGAAAAAAACGTTATTTGCCCAACATAGGCTGCATTGCCCGAAGCGCGTCCACATCCACAAGAACAAATAAAAAGAACACCTCAGTACGCGCTAAAATCTCCGAACTATAGCGCAGTTGGTAGGGCACCGGTCATGTTATCCGAAGGTCGGGGCTTCGAGTCTTGGTGGTTCGCAATTATTTTTTCGCTGCTATACATATATTGTTGTCGACGCAATTTGCACCAAAATATTTGCAGCACTGAGAAGTGTACGCGAGAGCTCAAGAAGGGAGTTCATGGTTATTCTCGTTGGACTTTGGGAAAAATCCTGCGCGAGTGCTGTGAGACTTGTCACGCAGGTTAATTCCCATTTTCCTTTCACAATATAAATAGGCATGGTGCTCCAGAGGGTGAACTCCCGGCTGGATCTGAAGGAAACGAGCCTTGAGCAAAACTGATGACAAAACACACTGTGTCGCATGCTACACTGATATGCATTTATTTGCTGGCTTGTTTGGAGGGCATGTGCATGCGTGTGTGCTAAGAATTTCTGTTTCTACGTGTCGTCCAGTAGAGTGACTGCCTAGACATAGTGGGTTTGGGCCTTGTGGGCTCCAGTTGTGCAATTACCCAATGCATGACTGCCTAGGTCCCATCAGTTAGACATGGACAAGCCAGGGACCAGCGCCAATACTTGATAGTGGAATATAGACAAAATACCACATTTTTTGGTAGACGCGCCACAATATTGCTCGTGTCCAGTAACCAAAAGTCCCCCCCCCTATTCTTTTGTGCAACGAATACACGTATAGATATACTGTACATATGTAGTTTTTCAAAAAATACACAGATCAGTCTTCACCGAGTGACGATTGCGATGCATTCAAGACTGCCGGAAAGGTGCTGAATTACGTGCTCAAGGGAATCTCAGTAGTGGTCAAAGCAGCTGGACAGCCCGAAATTTCTGGGACTGTCACTGGGCTGGCGGCAGTGCAGGAATTCCTGTGGCCACTAACCAACAAAAAATGCTACATGGACACAGTGGAAGCACACATGAAGACGATGTTCGACAGAATTGAGTGCGTATGGGGGAATGGTGCCTTGCCATTTTTGATGAAAGCACTCTATACCGACGCTTCAGCATGAATACTTATTGTGACAGTGGGCTGCATCGCATATGCGATAATATGCAACTCTGACAGCGACCACAGTTGGTCTGCGACTTTTCAAAGCGGCAGTGTTCTAGTTTTGACAAACATGAAAATTTTCGTTAATTTAGGGAATTGTGTATGAGCGAGCTGCTATACGAAGCTGGATTATATAAAGGCAAACCACGCCAACACGAACCCGATTTCGCAGCTGGCAGAATACTGAAACATTCATACGTGGCTGCTGATTTGGGAAATGTTACACGTTGAAGAATACAAAGTGGAGCACGATGATTTTCTCTTTATATTCGTTTTGGACATACACCACCTTCGAGATCGGGCTCGTGTTGGTGTAGTTTGCCTTTACGTATTTATAACGTGTTGTACATTGTGGCATTATCGGCTGGCGGCTTTATGTATCGTTTATGCATGCGTGATTGCAGCTTGAAAATCGACGACCGCATAGTTGCCGCGAACCGCGGAAAAATGGAGGACTTCCGAGACGAGATTAGCTTGGTACTGAAGTCGACGTTACCCTGTCGAAAGGAGTTCATCATAGTTTGTGTAGCAATTTCGTGTTGTGTCACAGGGCTCTAATATCACAGTCGTAGACTCAAGTGGTTAAAATCACTTTGTCAACTCACAGCTGCCCCGACTGAGCGCGATAGATAATACATGGCATTCGGGGTTAGTTGATTACTCTAGTTGCTGAGTTTATGACATAATTTGACCATTTCGGTTGACCACTGTAGTATAAGCCGTGTCACATGGGCCAATTTTCTTGCCATGCAAACAGGCATGCGCACTTTCAGACGCTGAAAGAAGTACAAAGTGACATGCAGAGCGTTCAACATCAATTCATGCAGAAGGACATCGGCAGCTCCCTGGTGTACTTTCGCGAGTACGCCAATCTTTTCTTCGTTCTCACAAACGAGATAATTGTGCAAGGGAAGTGCGTCGGTGATGAGCGTCTTGTCTCTGCTTATCAGGTCCGAACACCAATAAGTCAGATTGCAGGTTTTACGTTCCAGTTTAGACCATAATACAGTATTTTCTCCTTCAACGTTGTACTTTAATATTTTTTCAGCTGAAAAAATATTTTTGTAATCGCTGTGCTTTGCATAGGAGCATTGATTTTTTCTTCTCGAAAGATTAAAAAATATTACAAAATGCTGGGTGCTCGCTTGGTACTTTAGGCGGACGCGCGAGGAGCGCTTTTTTCAGCTGAAAAAAGATTAAAAAATATTGCAAAACCGAGAGCGACTTTATCATTTTTTCGCATTTTTTATGCATGTTTTTTTAAGCTCAAATTGATGTTTCAATTGCAAAGTGACTGGTGTAAAGTAAGTGATGAAACAGCAGTGGGTGTCTCAAAAAAATTCGGACGAATGAATGTGCAAGTTCTAGGAAATAACACGATCCAAAATTGACCAAAAACAAAAGGGAGGCATGTCATGCACAAAAATCTTGGGTATAAAGCACTGCTCTTTCCCGAATCGTGATCCAATTCGCCGTGATTACGTGGATCATAACATTCATAATATTTCAACGAGCATAACGTTATCATCATAAATGACAATCAAGAAATCGGCCAATCAAGTTTTTAAACCACTGAGACTACTCACAAAACATTAAAACTTGACCGGTCAGATCCGAATTTAGAACAGCGTCGGACCACCACGTTGTTTTTGGTCAAGCTTGGATCGTCCTATCTCCCAGAATTTGCACATTCATTCGTCCGAATTTTTTTGGGACACCCACTGTTGTTTAACGACTTGCTTTACACCAGTCACTTTGATTTGAAGCATCAATTTAGTGTTTAAAAAATATGCATAAAATGCGAAAAAATGAAAAAGTCGCTCTTGGTTTTGTAATATTTTTTAATATTTTTTCAGCTGAAAAAAGCGCTCCGCGCGCGTCCGCCTTAAGTACCAAGCGCTCACCCTGCGTTTTGTAATATTTTTTAATCTTTCAATATGAGAAAATCAATGCTCCTATGCAAAGCACAGCGATTACAAAAATATTTTTTTCAGCTGAAAAAATATTAAAGTACAACGTTGAAGGAGAAAATACTGTACATATACATATGTACACAGCATACTAAGCGATATCAAACTTGCTGATCGGATCGGATCGGTCCGACGTTGGTCAACTGACTTTTCTGAATTAGAAATTGAAAGGAATATAGTTGTGCCAGTAAATTTCGAACAGCGAAAACTATAGCTTCTCCGACTGCCTAAAAGTGGACGATATTACTTGGTGGTCCTCTAGTAAATTTCTTAAATTCCTTAATGCAAGATTCACGCATAACGAAGGCAGATCATCACAATCGATCTGATCTGATCACCAAGATTGATATCGCTCATTGTATTTATATAATATAATCCCACCGATGTGGTTTGTTGTTCGTTTTATACTGTACACCTGGTATGCAATCATCCACTTCTCAAACAGGAAGTGCTTTCGGAAAAAGCACACGAATTCCTGCATTTTGCCGAGTTCGCGATTGAACATGTCGCTCAACGAACTTCAGATGGCAAAGCGGGGCCCGTCGACGACAAACGAAACCAGTTGAAAAAGGTATTGGTCGCACAATGACCATATAAGAATTCATCAAATCAATCCTGATTTTCACGTTCAGTCACTCTTAACTACTGTGCTATTTGTGATTCTCACAAAACATTTTTGGCCAAAAATAAACTAGCAGAATACCCACGTTGCTGCGGGTGTGAAATATTTTGGTGACTGCATGGTTTGTGTGTGATCGCGCAACGCAACGTCATTGGCCCGTCACTTCCCTGCTTCACGATTCAGGAAAAAAAATTGACATTTCTTATAAAGTCATTGTGCGGCCAATACATATAGGCTGGTTAAATAAAACGCTAAGCATATTGGTGTCAACGCAACTGTCTGTGTTTCAGCAAAATGAATTAGCTTTGTAACAGCACACGATGTTTCAATCCAGTTTTTGGAGTGATAGGCTATGTCTGTGCTTTTTCGCGTAAACACACGCTGTTGACTGTCCGTCTCTGCTGTGCAATATACCTGGTATGCGCGCAAGCAATAATGGCACCGACAGCAACTGTAAATGAGGGAAAATGAAAGTTGCTTTCAAACTTGGAAAGTGCGAGCAGGTGCGTTGAAGTTAGTGACATGGTGACGCGTTTACACGACACGCAGAAAGTTCCGTTGACAACAGCAACAGACACGGCTGATAAACCGGGTGGGGACTAAGAAATTTCACAGTCCTCGCGAACACGCCAATCATTTCTTTCCAGATCCTGAGCAGCGCAATGGCACACTGGAAAGAGTTTGAGGGCATGTATTCCTGGAATGAAGTGCATAATCACCTCCACGAGCGGGTTAGTTGTTCCATATTTTGAGCGGCGTTGGGCAGATTGGAGGCATGTTGTGTGGCACGCACCTTAATTAATTTTCCTTAGTTCCGTGTGGCGAATTTTGCCCGCCCATGTGTGGGTGCCTGGTGGAACAGAGAATCAGCATAGTTTCACCAACACGTTGCTTTCAGCCGTTAAGGAGCGGGGATGTTGTGGCCCTCAAGGCTGAAAATGATGCATGGCTGGGATGTCCAAAGCTTGGATCAGTGTGCCAGACTGTGTCGTGCGCGGCCATTGACAGGTTTAGCATTTGAAGGCAAACTACACCAACACGAGCCCGATTTCGAAGCTGGCGTGTTTTCAAAGCAAAAATTAAGAGAACGTCATCAAGCCCCATTCTGTTTTCCACCGTAACATTTCTCAATTCAGTAGCCACGTCAGAATGTTTCACCATTCTGCCAGCTGCGATATCGAGCTCATGTTTGTGTTTTAAGGAAGCCGGAACCGAATCAGGAAATTTCAGCATACAGTCGGCGCAAACTAGATGCTGCTTTTATTCGGTATGAATCTAGATATGAAATATGGAATATTCCTACCATACAATAGATACAGTCTGTGCATATGATCGATTTCCACGTGCCTTTAAGTGCCTTTTGGAACATATCAGGATTGAGCATATTCATATAATACCTATACCTACATACATATACGTCATATAATACCAGTATGTACTTTGCAAATTACGGAACTCGGAAACATCTTACAAATAAATCCAATTGCACGACATGCAGTATATTTTTGTGCTGTGGACCCCAAAACGCGTCTTGCCGAAATAATCCATGTTACGCAATTATCAGCAAAAAACATGGAATGCAGAAGCCGAAAATATATCTGGTTTCCAGATTCCGCGATTCGGGAATATATTCGATTATTTTGTAGGAAGAAAAATTGACTATCCATATATCTGTCGCTGTACTTGTACGATGTATACACATGAAAGATTCCGCGTAAAGCAGTTAACTTTGATTTAGGCCGTTTGGCGGTAAGGTAACCGGAAGATGCGGTGAGGCATTTCGAATTTACGCCAAAAACAGGCGTGATCATGAAATTATAAAGAATAACGACGTGGTCGGGCTGTGGTTAGTTGCTGCGTAAATTAATTTAACAGTTGGATTTTCGATATGTTGCCACGCTTGCAGATGTTTATTAATTAATTGCAGGCAGAGCATTGAGAACGGAACGGAAAAGTTAGGAACCATGACCTTGAGAGCGTACATGTGGTGACCAAACTTTGTTAAACGCTTTTCATTCCTAGGCTCAGTAGGCAACTTTGACTTCGATAACTCGGTGTATAATGCTACGGTGCAGGTTGGAAAAAATTTTTAAACGTATTTTTTAAAGTCTCAGACTCGGGGAAATTTTAATAAAAAATTTGCCTAAAAACGTG
Source organism: Rhynchonema sp. JSB1_4 (assembly GCA_030248065.1). Taxonomy (NCBI): domain Eukaryota; kingdom Metazoa; phylum Nematoda; class Chromadorea; order Monhysterida; family Xyalidae; genus Rhynchonema; species Rhynchonema sp. JSB1_4. The sequence continues at coordinate 29,702 of JASAMV010002553.1, read as the reverse complement.
CAAAAACGCGAAAAAATGCAACTTTAATTGACAAGTCACTTTTGTGACTTGGTTTGCATCACCTATGAAGGGTGTTTACGTCATTTCGGTGCGATCCAACAGTCTGTGCTTGATATGGACCGATGATTGCTGCTCTGTGGTATCAGACACAACAGCTTGTGGTCGAACAATCAAGATTCACTCATAAACCATACAGAATTGAGAATATAAGCTGCAGAAATACCCGATGGGGTATGACATCAAGTACCATGTAGGCAGGGTTGGATTAAAATTTTTATTATCGAACTTTAAAAAAAACATTTCAAAATTTTTTTAAATCACTTCTTTTATTCCGGACCCCAAAAAATTGGTTTCTTGAAGAATGAAATTTCTGAAATGTTAGTAAGGTATGTTTTGAGGGACACTAAAGAGAACTTTTCCACTGACTTGCATGTTTACGTAATCACGTGCGATCTAATCCCCTTGGTCATAACTCTGAGAAATTCGAAGGTAACTGTGGGTATACATACTGTATATGACAAAGGGAAGACCAACCCTCTGTTTGTGAATTTGGGGATAGATTTGAACAGAGATAAAGACTCACAATAATACTCACGTTGTGTCACAAGAGCAACAAACAGCTAATCCGCACAACTGCAAACAGGCGAGCAACGTGGAGTCTATCGATAGCTTACGACACGCTCAATAACTGTACATTATATGGTATGGCGTGTCTTATATCATACATGCAGCTGTTGTTGGGAACTGTATGAGTCCATCACAACACCATTTCAAACTGAAATATAAGCGCCGCAGGCAATTTTTTGAGGATCATGGGCAATAAAACACATGAAAATATGTCTTTTTGCCTTAAAAAATCAGAAAGCAACGAAAAAAAGTTAAAAAAATAATAAAAAAAGTGTACTTACTTTTTAAAATTTTAAAATAAAAAAGTAAAAAATTTTTTTTCAAAAAAAAATTTACTTTTTTTAATCCAACCCTGCATGTAGGTACATCCATACTTGTCTCATGTATCACGGGAAGGTATAATAACATCATTTGGGGCACACCAAACACATGCCCCTAAACTGCTTTTGTGAAGAAAATTTTTCGACCCTTGAGAAGAATGACAAAAAATAACCCCCAAGAAGGCCATTTTTGGACGTTTTAGAACATTTTGTTCACCCGAAAAACTTAAAAAAGAAATTTTTTGCCCAACCCAGCTACGGTGAGCTCATACTATCCAAAAGGCTTCGTCAACAAAAAAATGCTTTCTTCGAGCGGGGTTGTTCGAACCGAGATCCTCCACCTAACCGGGGCCGTTGCTCTACTTGAAACGGCAAACACACTTGCAATGTACTGCATATGACCAAAAACTTAGTGTCCAAATTTTGCTCTTCGATAACTCAGTGGTAGAGCAATATAGTTACAATACAGTCTTGACCACGCTATATAGTTACCCAGTTCTTGTATCCTAACTTTTCCGATAACACACTCTCAAATTGGTTGAGCTGTGAAACCAAGGATCACCAAGGTGCATCCTGCCGAACAGTAAACACGGGAGCATCGGCATGGGCGGACAACGAAGGTACCAACGTCAAGATACAATGTGCCAATGCGATATCACACAGAGTGTACACTGCTCAATTTTTTCGGTGTCCACTGCCGACCGGGCTGGCAGCGCTTGAGGCCGGAGACGGACTCCAAATTTTCACAAGAAATGATTTTTTCTCACAATTTCCAGTTGCATTCAATTTGACTGAGAATTACAGTGACTACAAAACGGAAAAAAATGAGATCGATATTGCATTGATGCACTTATTTTTTTTCGACGTGTTGCTCTTGACTTCATCCAGTGACGGTGGTGAACAAGTCCGTCCCCTATACATAATACAGGTGTGTACAAAAGAACGTGGTGGGCGAGAAATCAGAAGCAACGTTTCACGATTAATGCACGAGGACGACAAGATGGTGAGCCAATTCAGGATCGGGACTTGGTCTATTTGCAGACACATCGCTCGCGTGAGGTTTGTTTCCAATCAGATCGGTTCAGGTTCTCGCAATCAAACTACACTGCACGCAGTGGTGCTACAAGTCCAGCAATTAGATCTGCTGGCGGAACAATTTTTGGAAGCAAATTTTGTCACCAGCGTTCGCACTGACGAGCCCTAGCGCCTCGGTCTGTCTGCGAGAGCAGGGCGAAACAGACCAACTTTACACTGCAATCTGTAATACATTACCATGAGTTTATAGATCACACAGTAAAGCCGAATTCACAATGCATGCGTGTTTGCGACTCAACCTCCGCTATACATCAACACTGCGTGCTGACACGCAAATGCGTAAACGCGCATGCATTGTGAAGCCCGCCTAATGAACAAGCTGAACGTGTAGCGTAAAGGTGGAGTTATACTCGAGTACGAATGGCTTTGGAGACAGCAATATGGACAAGAAAGACGAATTGTCCTCGCGAGCGATTTATACTTTGTCCATAACCAAGTATAACTCACTTTGAGGACATCCTTTGAAGACACTGCTTTGAGAATAGTTTGTCCGCAAAGCCAGAGTTCAGCGAGTTGAATTTTTGACTCGCAGACAAACAACATAATAGCAAATATCTCACGTTACACGCTACATAACGAATTAGTAATGCGTCTGTGCATCACATCAGAAACGGCAATCACAATTGCATATGCATTGTACAGTACATTTCCAGGATAGGGGGAGTTGCACTAGTGCGCACGCGGGTATACGATTAATTTGCGTGCACGTGCTTAAGAATTATCGACTTTTTGCTTAACTATCGCACGCACCTGCACGCGTGTGACATAGTGCGTGCTTGGGCGTGGGAAAGTCACAAAATGCTGCCTGTTAAGTACTGCCCGCAAATTAAATCGTACGCCCGCGTGACACTAGTGCAGCTACCCCTTTCCTGGAAATGTACTGTATATGTACTGCATATGACCAAAAACTATGCGTCCAATGGCAGGCACTTCGATAGCTCAGTTGGTAGAGCAATGCTCCGGTCAGGCGAAGGACCTGGGTTCTGGCCCCAGCCAAGAAAGCTGTTTTTTGTTCACAATGGATTTTGGAATGTATGTGCTCCCCGTTAGTTGACTTACAGCACAGTTGAGAATATTCAAAAACGTTGATGCACGACATTAACCACACCTCGAGCATCCCTAAGCCAACGATTTTCTTGCGGGAAAAAATGGCCATTCCCCCATTTCTGTAGCCTAAAATAGACTATTTCGGATGTGGCTAGAGTCAGAAAAATCGATGATGTCGATACCAAATGGTAAACATCGAAACCTAAAAGAAATAACAAGATATAATGCTCTTACAACCCATGAAACGCTCCGACCCCGAAAAATAGAAGACCAATCTCGCCTTTTGTGCCGCGCGACATTGTTTTGAAAATTTTTTCGAAGTCAGAGCGCATAATATTCTGTTGCATATTTTTAGAAGCAAAAGCTGGTGCAGCACATTAACTCTATTAGGACAGCAGCCGATGGGCAACATTGTTTCTTGCTGTGGTCTGGCCACAAACAAAATTATTTGGTGTTTCCGAACAAAGGCGAAGGTTTACAACGACGTTTTGAATCAGTGTAATTCCATACGCAATTCAGCAATTCATTAAATTGACAGTTTTTCGTCATCCACCAATTTTTAGAAAAAAATCTACTTTCTTGTTCTCTTTCATTCACTTGTTGGTTGTGCCACGTTTTGTCTTCAAAGCCTTGTACCTTCTTGCCTTCATACCTTGGTACATTGTACCTTTTTGTCCACATGTCTATTTTGTAGACATGAAGACAGTTTGTCTTCAAAAGATCTTGTACCCGGGTATAACTCCACCTTAACATAATATGCATGTGTGACACCGCAGATTTGCAGACGTGCATGATGGGAATCAAAACACCAGTGAATGATGGTAGCGAGGTGCGAACCTGGTGTGACGGACGGCCCAGATACAGGACGGGATACAGAATGAGCAACCATGTGCCCGGTCCTTACAGAATACTTCTTCCTGTCGACAGCACTCAATTCTCCATATTTGTCAAAGGAAACCCAATGTATCTGCGCGAACCAGAGTAGCTATAACTCTGAATGTTTGTCACCTTGTATTGCGTTATTTCCAGTTGTGGCGGTTTCTCACCACCATGCGTTTTCCAAAGCCAGCGCTTGATTTCATTAAGCATGATTTTACAAAACGAAATCCATAAACGAATGTGCATATTGTGCAGGTATTTTGAGCTATTTGCATAAGGCTTTTTTTGCGGACGTGGCTTCATGTCATCATTGTGTAAAATATTGTGTACCGATCTAATATTGGTAACTTCTAGCAAAAAGTCGGTCTTTTGTGTTACTGCCTATGTTCATTTGTTGTAACTGACAAAACAGCAGTAAATTCAAAGGAAATAGAGTCACCTCGCTGAGCTGTGACATTTCTCTACATTTACACGGTGACCTACATACGTAGCAAAACGGAAACCTTTTGGTGAGCTTGGATCTCGGCTGTAAGCTAACGGTGACAATCGAGTTGCACTTCCAGCGGAAGAACAAGCGATTTATTTTGGCATGGAACAAACATGATGCAGCAAGCTTTTGGTTTTGACTACTCTGTATGTACTAAGACAAGAAGAAAGTGTAAAGAATAAACACTGTTTAACACCTCAATCAGAGGTAGAAAACGATGTTACAATGTGTCCGTCCACCAGCTCATGGCACTTTGTGTTGCTGCTGGCTGGTTTGTTCCCTTCCTCCACGTTCTAATGAAAGAGAAATTGAGTGTAACCGATTTTGAAAAAAAAAATTTAAAAAAATAATAAATTGTGTCGAAAAAGATTGAATTCGATCAAATTTAAAATTAAATTAAATTAAAATCGATAATACACGTCGGTTTCATAAAAACCACGATTTAGGAGCAAAAATAATTTTTTCGGGAACTCAATTTCTCTTTCATTAGAACGTGGAGGAAGGGAACAAGTCGGCCTGCAGCATCAGAAAGTGACATGAGCTGATGGACGGACTATACCATCGGATTCGCCGACCCCAAAAGCATAAATAGATGACAGATTAATGGAGATCAGATCACTATTATACTGTTTATTCGTATTGATAAATACTGAGTTCCGGTTTCGAATCCAAAAACCAATGATACCATTCTATTTCTCGACCCCGGCTTCATGAACAGACCAAAATTGTGCGACTTTTTGCATAGATAAATTCTGAGTTCAGGTTCCAGTTCCGGTTCTGGCTCCGGAGAGCCACGGATTTAAAAAACCAATGCTACCATCAGATTTCTCGACCCCAAAAACCTATATACCGCTCCGCTGTCTTCATGATCAGAGGAATATTGTGTTGTTTATTCACGCAAATCAGTATTGAGTCCCGGTTCTATTTCCGGTTCTGGCTCCGAAAAGTTTCGGATCGAAACACCAAATGCCACCGCCAAGTTTATCGACGTACCTGAGTTTTGGAAGAACTTCTTGCCGGAAAAGAAAGAAGGGAAGCAGAAGAAGAAGAACGGTTTTGCGCTTTCTGAGAGGCGTTGGGTACCGCAACTTTGTTCTAAAGGCTGTGCAAATCCATTGAAGTACAGTATTGTATTGATGCTGCACATATACCTGTATTTTACACGAACTAAAAGATTAAGCACAAGGAGGAGCAGGAGGAGGAGGAGGAGGGGGAGAAGAAGAACAGCAGCGAGAAACCGTTGGCTTTTGACCAAAGATGCGAGAGCTGTGTTTGTCGTGCGAATTGTGTTTGTCGCAAATATAATTGTGCTCGATGCACATATTAACCAATTCCCAGCATCGTGTGCAAGAGACCAGTGGTTAATAAAAAAAATTTTTTATTCAAACCCCAGTAGCAATTTTTATGCAAAAAATAGCACTTTTAGAGCAAAAAAAATAGAGAAATTTTCGAATTTTGAAACAATAAAAATTTTTTTTTAACTTTTGGAACGAATTTTTTTTTTAAAAAAACCACTGCAAGAGACCACATCGACATGTGTAACCTCCCGCTCGAAACGCATCCAGTAACAAAATGAAACCTGTCAGAAAACGTAAATGGTTGCGAGTACGCAACCACCACCAGGGGCGGTGGTGCAACCAGGGTTGGATTAAAAAAATTTTTTATTATCGAACTTTTTTTAAAAAAAAACTTTTTAAATTTTTTTTAAATCACTTTTTTTTATTCCGGACCCCCAAAAAATTGGTTTCTAGAAAAATGAAATTTCTGAAATCATGTTACTTAGGTATGTTTTGCGGGACACTAAAGAGAACTTCTCCACTGACTTGCATGTTTATGTCGATCACCTGCGATCTAGCCCATTTGGTCATAACTTTGAGAACCCGCCCGAAGGTAACTCTGTGGGCATATATGACAAAGGGAAGACCAACCTTCTGTTTGTGAATTTTGGGATAAATTTGAAGAGAGATAAAGAGTTACACCACACTCATGTTGTGTGACAAGAGCAACAAATGACAAATCCACACAACTGCAAATAGGCGAGCAACGTGGAGTCTGTCGATAGCTTACGTCGATAGCTCAATAACTGCACAGTATACGGTATGGGGTGGGGTGTCCTATATTATACGTGCAGCGATTGTTGGGATGTCTGGGAACTGTATGAGTCCATTACAACGCCATTTTAAACTGAAATATAAGCGCCACAGGCGATTTTTTGAGAATGATTAGCAATAAAACGCATGAAAACATACATTTTTACCTTAAAAAAGTGAGAAAATAACGAAAAAAAGGGGAAAATAATAAAAAAAGTGGACTTACTTTTTAAAATTTTAAAATAAAAAAAGTGGGCAAAAAAATTTTTACTTTACTTTACAAAAAAATTTTTACTTTTTTTTAATCCAACCCTGGGTGCAACCGCCCACGGTGGTGGTTGCGCGCTATTGAGAATGTGTCGATGCCATCAAAAGGTTGGAGAGTGGTGTTGAAACAGTTACAGTATGTTACGCTTTGTGTTCTTGCGTTTATTGACACACATATTCTCAACCTTTATCCATAATGTGCTTAGCTGCTAAACTTTTGCTGCATTCGAGAAGGTCAGAATGAAGACTATCTTTCGTGTTCGGTAGTTGCACCAGTTGACCTGGCAATACATAGAAATGATAATACATCAGAAATACTGTATGTGTCACTCCCTATCCGACCATCGCCTGCAATTCGTTGCGAATCTGTGCTTTGTTGGCCCTCACTTGGGTCAGAAATGATTCGATGGTGAGCTCAAACAAGTTGAATTTGGTGGGCTTGCGATGCACGTATGCGCTCTGTCTCTTGAATTCTGCAATTTCATGGTGGTCATGGTCTTGCTGTAAACGAATATAGCACCTCACAGCATTACTCCAATAATATGTAACAATATTGTCGCATCAACCAACTCTTCGCATCATTCGACATTGTTCGTCCGCGCATTGTGAATTGTTGTTGGAACAGACTTTCGACAACGAACGTAATAAGGTCCTGGATATCTTTCTTCTGAAGAAAGAGAATTTCTTTTTAATTCCTGAAAGAGAGTACTAGGGCGTAATTCCCTGGCACATATATTGTGTGACAATTCCTATTGTAACAAAAGTGGCTATGTATGTGACCCACAACGACCAACCCACATCTACTGTATAACTCGGTGGTGAGCAGAAACTGCTCCACAACTTCACCAGAACCTAAAGCACTTTACAAGCCGAGAAAAATGAATTTGAAAAAAACATCTGGGGAATGAAAAAAGCGATCAAGCCACAACACTCGATGAAGTTGCTGCTATAGTTGTCGATACGCAACAACTCGATCAGTTTCCATTTTGTGTCACTGGATCATTGTCCCAGCACCTAAATACTGACAGTTTTGAGGCACTTTGGACACAAGCCTGAACAAGGGTGTAAATCCGTTTTACGAAAGTCCAGAAAGTAAAATCTTTGGCTGAGTTTATTAGTGCTGTTTTTTGATCTTATCTACCATAAAGCAAGCATCAAGATTAACGTGTAAATCACCGTAAACATCGGTAAATTCAACAATATTGGGGAATCAGTTTCGCGTTGGTTCCGCAAGTTAGCCACAAGAAATGCCCACCGTACTTTTTCGAGAAATTTTCGTGACCTAGGCCGCTCTCTGACGCTAGCGGAGAACGAAATTTAGCTCGTGATCTCTGATGCTAGCGAAAGTACGCTACAAAATGTTTCAGATGCTATTTCGGGCGCGCCGTACGTAATGACTACGCTGACACAATTTTTGCTCTCCGCTGGTATTGGTCGCACAATGACTTCACAAGAATTGGTCCAATTTTTTCTTGAATCGCGAAGGGGGAAATTGACTGGGCAATGACGTTGTGTTGCGCGATCACACACAAACCATGCAGTCACCAAAACGTTTCAGAACTGCAGCAACGTGGGTGCTCTGCTGGATTCTTTTAAGGTGAAAATGTTTTGTCAAAAATACAAATAACATAGTGGTCAAGGTTGAACCTGAAAATCAGGGTAGGTATTCTGTGATTTAGTCACTGTGTGACCTGTATATCATAGCGAATGCTTATCATGTTCAGCGAGTGTTCTGATTTCTCTGGCACACATCAAAAACTTTGCGCAAGTTTTACTTGACTTAGAAATATCAGCATTCCATCATTGAGCGGCATTTTCTCAAAATAAAATGAACGTGGATTAGCCATTGATGTTATGACAGGAAAGACGTTAGTTTGTCACGTACAAATCTGTTGAGGAAAATTAGTGGTCCAACAAACCTTGTAGCAGGTGTTCGCATCTCCGAGATCAATCAGTTTCACCTGTGAATTTGCACCTCGTTACGGTAAGGTTGTTGAAGTCATCTCCTATATGTGTCAAAGACTAAAAGTAAGAAAAGTAAGCTAAAATTGCTTCCATGAGCCTTACGTCCGCATCAGAGTTCATCCTGATGTGATCCAGATGCGCATCGCAATCGGTTACGCCTTTTCTGAAAAATTGCTGTTTGTTGTTGTTGCTGCGCTCAAGTTATGCAAGTCAATTGTATATCTTTGGGCTCCCCGTTTATACAATCGCTGGAAGTTACACAAGTCTCAGCAAAACTCCAAGCGATTGTCAAAACATTTCTGCATTTCAAGTCAACACGCGTTCCATTCAGGGTTGGGCAAAAAACGTTTTTTTATAAAAAATTGTTTTTTTTAAAATAAACGTTTTTTTAAAACGCCCAGATGACCAAAATATGCCCCCAAAAAATTGGAAAACGCTCATGTTGGGAAGAAAACGTGGTTAAATGAAGTAATTCTATGTGTTCTGAGGCAAAATAAACGGGTTTCAACCCTTTTCTAGCGAGTTGTTAAGATCCCATATCAGACCCGCATCATGGGACCAACTTTGGCCGGGGTCATCACTGAAAGTCAAACTCCGTATATCGACGTATCTCGTCAAAGTAAAAATTGGTCGAAAATTTTAAAAAAATGGGACAAAAAATTGATTTTCCTTAATAATCAGGGTACTTTCCCTGAAAAAATCAGGCAAAATCAAGGAAATTCAGGATTTAAAAAAAACGAAAAACGACCCAGGCGTTTTTTCCTGCCCAACCCTGGTTGCATTGGTCGTAGTACTCCAATTGACTGACCTGTGCAAATGGAGCAGGCCCATTATCGCCTCATGAATGACGTACGCAATTTGCTTTTCGCTCAGTTCATTCCGTTTGCTTAACTCGGAGAGGCTACCGCCACCCAAATGTTCCATGACGATCCACACGTGATACAGTTTTGGGTTTGGCGTGTCGACCAGGTAGCTCTGGGCAATGAATCTCGGGACTATTGCTGTGGAAAAAGTAGAAAGAACAAGCCGGACTGAAGCGTGACTACTCTAACCACCAGTTCATGAGACTCCGGGAACTGGAGCCGGCTTGACCAGGTCCGATAATGTTCTGATTCTTCGGTTTTAGAAATGTTTTGAAAACAAAAGTAATGAGATGTTGTGCGCGTTTTTCTCCTCGTTTTTCAAGCATTTCCAAACACATGTAACCCGAACACTATTGGACGTGGCAGCTTAGTGTACCTGAGCTGATGGCTGGCCAATGTACATACGTATACTGTACCTCAATGTACTGCACAATGTTTCGATGTTTCACGCTCTTCATGGTATTGATTTCGGCCACGATTTTTCTGACGTCATCCTTGATCTTACTGATGGGCTGATCGAACCAAATTGGAATCACTTTTATTGCCACCGTACTTCTGTCTGCAAGCCATCCTTGATAGACCTTGCTTCCACCATTGCGGCTGAAAACTACTGCCAGCCGGATTTTAACGAAGAACTGGAAGCTCGTATAATACTTATCTTCAGAAAAGCAGTAGAGAAATGGCCGGGGGTCGGAAAATTCGATCAGAAGTCTACTGACGATTGGTAGATTTTATTGCCCATCCTGTAGCGTGTCCTGGCGTCCCCTTTTCCGTCAACAACCGTGCGCAACGGTTCCAGCAGTTTCTCCGCAGCGACCAGGAATGAACAAAACGACAACAGCACGACCAACCGCATGACAATGGCGTGAAATTATTGACGGTTCAATGGCTAAATTTCAAGATCCAAACAGATTTTCGTAACCTGTGAAGCCAACTTTTCTCAGTTGCGCTATTGACTCTATATTTAAAAAGGGCGGCAGTGTTACACCATTCACATATCTTAGGCACCACTCACGTGCCACAGTACCAGCTGCAATCTTGGGCGATGTTGAGCCTGGGCAGGTTCGGCCGGTAGGCGTCTCAGCCAAGCAAGGCGCCTCCAGGCAGGGTTGGAAAAAAAATTTAAACATGTTGTTTTTTAAAAAATTATTTTTTTTATTTTTTTTTGTTTATGAAGTCTGAGATTCGGGGAAATGTTACCAAATTTGCCTAAAAAACGCGCAAAAACGCGAAAAAGTGCAACTTTAATTGACAAGTCACTTTTATGACTTGGTTTGCATCACGTATGAAGGGTGTTTACGTCATTTCGGTGCAATCTAACAGTCTGTGCTTAATATGGACCGATGATTGCTGCTCTGTGGTATCAGACACAACAGTTTGTGGTCGAATAAGCAAGATTCACTCATAAACCATACAGAAATGAGAATATAAGCTGCAGAAATACTTGTCGGGTAGCTGAATCAGTCGTATATGACTGACCTGATTGGGTATGACATCGAAGTACCATGTAGCTGCACGCATACTGTGTCACGTATCACGGGAAGGTATAATAACATCTTTTAGGGCATCTTAGGTACGAAATACATGCCCCAAAGGTGATTTTGTGAAGAAAATTTTTCGATCCTTGAAAAAAATGACAAAAAATAACCACCAAAACGGCCATTTTTAGACGTTTTAGAACATTTTTTTCCCCGAAAAAATGTAAAAAAATTTTTTTTAAAGAATTTTTTTGGCCCAACTCTGCCTCCAGGTGCAGGCTCAGCATTGCCCAGAGTTGCGGCTAGTACTGTACCCGTGCATCACACTGTTCAGTTGAGAATTAATTTTAAGCCACTTTGGATTCTAGTTAAAAGCTAAACACTTTCAACACCACATCAAACACTATCTCGGGTTCTGACGGCATTGCGAATGAATTCCGAACGATCAATTCTGAACAATAAAACAACACCACACCTTTTTTAGGATTGATGTGCCTGATGCATGCAGCATGCAGCTCGCGAAACCCGAAGTAAAGGCAGTAGAACACGAACAGCTACAGTGTGTCGAAAACAACAATGGCCGCTCTAAAGGTGGAATTATAGTTGGGACGCGACCACAATTTTTGGGCGCAGCGACCCGCCGACCATTCTGATCGCTAACACCATGTCATAGTTGAGCTCGACCAACTATAACTGGGTGTCGACGACCTCAGGCTGCGACCTGCTGCGACCATCAAAAGTGGGCGCGACCAAGAGTTCAAAAATTTCAACTTTGCAAGTGGTCGTCGGCTTTAAAATCGTTATGTATTGCCGGTATTTCAGTCGTAACGGAGTTCCTCGTTTTTTATAATTTTTTTCTGACCAAAACAAGCCGTTCTCAACTGCCAGAATTCATGCAGCAGGCCTGCCTGAGCCTCGGGTCAGAGCCCTCCATTTATTCATTTTCGCTTTCTATGTATTCGTTGCGACCAGCTGCGACCGCGCGCCCAAACGACCACGCGACTTGGCGCCCGAAACCAACGCAAAATTTTGGCGCTTGGTCGTTGACGACCTTTGGGCGCAACAGGTCGTCGACCAACTATAATTCCACCTTAAGAGATATTTGTCTCAAATGTAAGGTGGCGGACAAGCGCATTTCAATTGCAACCGAACCCCAACCATTACGCGTACGATACACGTGAAAAGCTTCGACCGCTGCGTTTTTGCTTCTGTTTTTGGCCATACTGATTTGTTCGCACACCCAAGAACGGAATGGAATGTGCACGAACGAAAAGCACCAGCTGCAATAGTGTTCTCGTTTTAGCAGCAAGTGGTCGTTTTGAATGCCGAATGTTCAGATAAGGTATGCAGGAGATGATATCGGTGGAAAACAGCGTAAAAACAGGACGATAGAGAGCTGCAAGCTGCATAATCAGCTTTTAAAAGGGATAATCGCGAAACGTTAACCTGTGCACGCTGAACACATGTAGTGCTTCGTGTCGTAGTTGTCTTCCATACCTTCCTCACGTTCTCCGAATTCGCCAAGTTCGGCAAAAATGTTGAGCGATATCAAACTTTGTTGATCGGATCCACTCGGTTTGACTTGGTCAGGCATGCTTGCTGCATTAAGGATGTATTGGTCGCACAATGACCATATGAGAATCCATCCAAAACCACCTTGATCTTCAGGATTCTAAAGATGAGTCACGCTTAACCACTGCGCTATTTGTATTTGTTACAAAACATTTTCATTTGAAAATAAACCAGCCAGTCAACCACGTTTTTAATCGCTGAAACATTTCTCTTACTGCATACTTTATGTGGGATTACACGTTGGCGCGCAATGTTAATTTGAAATTTCTGGCTTGTCAATTCAGGAAAAATTTTGGATGGATTCTCATATAGTCATTGTGCGACCAATACAAAATTTTATTGGAAACCGCTAGTTTCGGTCAGCTTGACACTTATTTTGGCTAAATTATTTTTAAAAAAATCTTTTATGCTGGTCGAAATTAGCAGCATCACTAGATTTCTTAACATCCTCAATTCAAAAATCTACGAGAACGCATTAGCGTTTCGCAGTACTTTGAGATTAGACCACGAAGCAGGAAAAAGCTGGATTTCGTCGTTGGTAATGTTCTTATCAGAAAGATAGGTTGATGTGATGAAATCGTGTGGCAAAAATTTTTTCGAACATGCACGTGAAACATCAGCGTGCTCGAAAAACTGGTTTTTCCCTATACCTCACGTGTTATATCGGCGGTGCTGGTGTGAACGCGTGTGATTAGTTCTGAAAAATGTTTTGATTGTTTTCTAGTCGTAGTCAAGCCATAACAAAACCTTGAAAATTTGAGCTCGATCGGACAATGGGAAAGTGGTTTTTCAGACACCCGAAAATCGTGACTTCCGGCGGCCACACTTTTTGCGACAGACCATATCTCCTCCCAGGAAACTGAACCAATCCAGTCGAGTCATATACCAATCGATTTGTCTCATCGTGAAGTTCGTCTACATCTATAAGGGAAAATTGGATATTGCTTCTATCGCGAGAAACGGAGGTGGAAAGTTTGCTGTGGCGCTAAGTGCGCGATTCAGTGACCCCATTTACGAGGAGGGATTCGGCCCGGCCCGGTTCGAACCAAAGGCCGAAAATCGCGGCCCGGCTTGACCTCTGGATGCAAGAGTACAGGTTGGAGAGGTTGGCTTGCTTTGTTTTGGTTGGGTTTATTATTTGATATTGTGAGAGCGGCCGGGTCGGGTTGTATTTTGGGGGCTCTATTGGGGGGGTGATTCATTGACCCCATTTAGGAGCCGGGTCGGGCCGGGCCGGGCTGTATTTGGGGGGCTTTATTTGGGGGTGGGGTGATTCACTGACTCCATTTAGCGGGGGGGGGAGTGCGTTTTTTGGGTTTTTAATTGAATCGGCCTGGCTCGGCTCGAGCGTACCCGAGGGGGCCCCCTCCCCCCCCGGAACTACACTGGGCCGGAGATCTGGAAGATCGGGCCGGGCCGGGATGACCTGACAGCACCTGAAATCCCTCATTTAGGGGGGCTGTATTTTGGGGGCTCTATTTGTGGGGGGCCGTTCCTCCAAATCTTCGGCTCGGCCCGGCCCGAGATCAGGCCGGCACGATTGCGAACGCTTACTTAACGATATGTGTTGGAAAGGTTGGCTTGCTTTCTATTTTCTAAAGCTTTTTATTTTTTTGCCGTGGTTGGAAACGATATCGGGAGAGCGGCCTGGTCGGGCCGGAGATTTGGAAGATCGGGCCGGGCGGGCCGGGTACAGTCACCCTAAATGGGGTCAGTCAATCAGCTCCGGGGGGGTGATTCACCGACCCCATTTAGCGGGGTTTTTTATTGGGCCGTCCCGGCTCGGCACGGGAATTTTTTTGGGGGGGGCTGATTTGCTGACCCCATTTAGGAGGGGCTGGGGGCGGCCAGCCCGGCCCGGCCCAGCCGGAGCTCGGGCCAGGCCGGCCGCCCCCACCTCCTCCTAAATGGGGTCAGCAAATCAGCCCCCCCCCAAAAAAAAAATTTGGTTTTGGGCCGGGCCGAAGATTTGGAGGATCGGGCCGGGCCGGGCCGCCCTCCTACGTTTTTTTCGTATTGTGCACTCGAATGTGTGTTGGCTGTGGTGACACCTTATTTTTTCACGAGACCGCTGTGAAGACCACGCTTATCAAACGACCAGTGGACAACAAATTGTCATGTCATGCGCTGATCATGACCGTGCTGTTTTGGCACAGTACGAGAAGGTCAGTTAGTTAATTTGTATTGCGAAAAAAAAGTTGATGATATAATGTATGTATTTCATTTTAGATGTTCGCTGTCGACAAAGGTGGTTTTCAACAGGAAACGATTCACGCTTGTGGTCATGTGTCATGCGTGGTCTGATGAACGGCGGAATATGTGGCGGCAACAGGTGGGTTTTAGTTTTTTTCGCTTGACTGGGAATGCCGTAGCAGCAACGTTTCGCTGCCGACTACTATACCTGACTGGGAATGCTACAGCAGCGAAACGTTTCGCTTCTGGCCGCTGTATTCGACTAAAAAGCTGCAGCAGCAAAACGTTTCGCCTCTGTCACTATCTTGACTGGGATTGTTGCAGGAGCAAAACGCGAGAAAACACTCTGTGTTCTAAAAGGGTGTGCTGGTGGTTTTTTGTAAAAATACATGCATATGTTCTCCTCCTGGCAACGAAATGTTTTGTTGCAGCAGCATCGTCAGTCAAGTATAGTGACTGGCAGCGAAATGTTTTGCTGCAGCAGCATCCTCAGTCAAGTATAGTGACTGGCAGCGAAATGTTTTGCTGCAGCAGCATCCTCAGTCAAGTATAGTGACTGGCAGCGAAATGTTTTGCTGCAGCAGCATCCTCAGTCAAGTATAGTGACTGGCAGCGAAATGTTTTGCTGCAGCAGCATCCTCAGTCAAGTATAGTGACTGGCAGCGAAATGTTTTGCTGCAGCAGCATCCTCAGTCAAGTATAGTGACTGGCAGCGAAATGTTTTGCTGCAGCAGCATCCTCAGTCAAGTATAGTGACTGGCAGCGAAATGTTTTGCTGCAGCAGCATCCTCAGTCAAGTATAGTGACTGGCAGCGAAATGTTTTGCTGCAGCAGCATCCTCAGTCAAGTATAGTGACTGGCAGCGAAATGTTTTGCTGCAGCAGCATCGTCAGTCAAGTATAGTGACTGGCAGCGAAATGTTTTGCTGCAGCAGCATCCTCAGTCAAGTATAGTGACTGGCAGCGAAATGTTTTGCTGCAGCAGCATCCTCAGTCAAGTATAGTGACTGGCAGCGAAATGTTTTGCTGCAGCAGCATCCTCAGTCAAGTATAGTGACTGGCAGCGAAATGTTTTGCTGCAGCAGCATCCTCAGTCAAGTATAGTGACTGGCAGCGAAATGTTTTGCTGCAGCAGCATCCTCAGTCAAGTATAGTGACTGGCAGCGAAATGTTTTGCTGCAGCAGCATCCTCAGTCAAGTATAGTGACTGGCAGCGAAATGTTTTGCTGCAGCAGCATCCTCAGTCAAGTATAGTGACTGGCAGCGAAATGTTTTGCTGCAGCAGCATCCTCAGTCAAGTATAGTGACTGGCAGCGAAATGTTTTGCTGCAGCAGCATCCTCAGTCAAGTATAGTGACTGGCAGCGAAATGTTTTGCTGCAGCAGCATCCTCAGTCAAGTATAGTGACTGGCAGCGAAATGTTTTGCTGCAGCAGCATCCTCAGTCAAGTATAGTGACTGGCAGCGAAATGTTTTGCTGCAGCAGCATCCTCAGTCAAGTATAGTGACTGGCAGCGAAATGTTTTGCTGCAGCAGCATCCTCAGTCAAGTATAGTGACTGGAGCGGAAAGTTTTGCTGCAGCAGCATCTAGTCAAGATAGTGATGGCAGAAAATGTTTTGCTGCAGAGCACAGTCAAGTATAGTGACTGGCAGCGAAATGTTTTGCTGCAGCAGCATCCTCAGTCAAGTAAGTGACTGGAGCGAAATGTTTTGCTGCAGCAGCATCCTCAGTCAAGTATAGTGACTGGAGCAAATGTTTTGCTGCAGCAGCATCCTCAGTCAAGATAGTGACTGCAGGAAATATTTTGCTACAGCATAAGAGATGAAAAAATAAAAAGTAAATGAGAAAAAGTCAAAATGACAAAAGGAAAACATTAGAAACACAAAGAAAAAAAAAAACATTTCGCTGAGTATATACTGATGAGGAGCTGGCAGCAAAACATTGCTAGCACTATACTTGACGAGGATGCTGCTGCAGCAAAAATTCGCTGCCAGTCACTATACTTGAGAGGAGCTGCTAGCAAAAATTCGCTGTAAAAAAAATGATATATACTAATCATACTATACTTGACTGAGGATGCTGCTGCAGCAAAACATTTCGCTGCCAGTCACTATACTTGACTGAGGATGCTGCTGCAGCAAAACATTTCGCTGCCAGTCACTATACTTGACTGAGGATGCTGCTGCAGCAAAACATTTCGCTGCCAGTCACTATACTTGATTCGCTGCCAGTCACTATACTTGACTGAGGATGCTGCTGCAGCAAAACATTTCGCTGCCAGTCACTATACTTGACTGAGGATGCTGCTGCAGCAAAACATTTCGCTGCCAGTCACTATACTTGACTGAGGATGCTGCTGCAGCAAAACATTTCGCTGCCAGTCACTATACTTGACTGAGGATGCTGCTGCAGCAAAACATTTCGCTGCCAGTCACTATACTTGACTGAGGATGCTGCTGCAGCAAAACATTTCGCTGCCAGTCACTATACTTGACTGAGGATGCTGCTGCAGCAAAACATTTCGCTGCCAGTCACTATACTTGACTGAGGATGCTGCTGCATCACTGCCAGTCACTATACTTGACTGAGGATGCTGCTGCAGCAAAACATTTCGCTGCCAGTCACTATACTTGACTGAGGATGCTGCTGCAGCAAAACATTTCGCTGCCAGTCACTATACTTGACTGAGGATGCTGCTGCAGCAAAACATTTCGCTGCCAGTCACTATACTTGACTGAGGATGCTGCTGCAGCAAAACATTTCGCTGCCAGTCACCATACTTGACTGAGGATGCTGCTGCAGCAAAACATTTCGCTGCCAGTTACTATACTTGAATGGGGATATTACAGCAGCAAAACATTTCGCTGCCAGTTACTATACTTGAATGGGGATATTACAGCAGCATTACAGCAGCAAAACATACTTTCTGTGCCAGGTAAAGGCAAACTACGCCAACACGAGCCCGATTTCGGAGTTGGTGCACTGGCAAAACCAAAAGAAAGAGAAATCCTCATGACAGTTGTATTCACAAGTGCAGCGTGTCCCACATCAGCAGCCACGTATGAATGTTTCACTATCCTAGCACCTCCGAAATCGGGCTCGTGTTGGCGTAGTGTTACTATACTATACTTGACTGGGATATTACAGCAGCATTACAGCAACAAAACATACTTTCTGTGCCAGGTACTATACTTGACTGGGGATATTACAGCAGCAAAACATACTTTCTGTGCCGGGTACTATATGACCATTCGATTCCGTGGTCGACTGTACTACCATTCGATGAAGTGACCTTAGGAGGGCGCCCGAAGGCGATGCAACGCATCGCCTGAGTGCGCCGACAACACTCAGATGCAGTTACCTCCACAGCAGCAAAACGGTTCGCTGCCGGCTACTACATTTGATGCTGGAGCAGCAAAGCGTTTCGCTGCCGGCCCTATATTTGCCTGAAGATACCATAGCAGCAAAACGGTTCGCTGCCGGTTGCTATATTTGACTGGGAAAGTTGCAGGAGCAAAATGCATTGCTGCCGTCTACTATATTTGACTCAGGATGCTGCAGCAGCAAAACGTTTCGCTGCTGGTAACTACATTTGACTGGGGCTTTTGCAAGCAGCAAAACGGTTTGCTGCCGGTTACTATATTTGACTGGGAATGTTGCAGAAGCAAAACGGTTCGTTGCCGGCTACTACAGGAGCAGGGCTCTTGGCTGTTGGCTAGTTTTATAGACGTGAAGCGAAGCGTGACATAGACGTTATATCGTGTGTGTTTTGCCATAAATTTTTTTTATCACTGAGGCTTTTACCACAAATTGGTCACTAGCAGAATTGATTATTTCATTCGTTTTTTTAATCAAGCCTGCAAATTAGACGACCGCAAATATTGGGCAAAATTCAGCAAAATTAAGAAGTAATTTCAGCGATCACAGTGAAATATAGTAGTCGGCCTACTTTGATCTGTGGGCCTTGGATCGATTTGGGCATTCGATGACGTGACCTAAGAAGGGCGCTCGAACGCGATGCAACGTATCGTCTGACCGCGCCGACAACACACAGGTGCAATTACCTAGGTATATCATGTGCACCTGTGGTGACAGCAGTTTAGGCATTCGATGATGTGACCTAAGAAGGGCGCCCGAAGGCGATGCAACGCATCGCCTGAGTGCGCCGACAACACTCAGATGCAGTTACCTCCATAGCAGCAAAACGGTTCGCTGCCGTCTACTACATTTGATGCTGGAGCAGCAAAGCGTTTCGCTGCCGGCCCTATATTTGGCTGGAGATACCAAACCAGCAAAACGGTTCGCTGCCGGTTACTATATTTGACTGGGAAAGTTGCAGGAGCAAAACGCTTTGCTGCCGGCTACTATATTTGACTCAGGATGCTGCTGCAGCAAAACGTTTCGCTGCTGGTAACAATATTTGACTGGGGCTTTTGCAGGAGCAAAACATTTCGCTGCCGGCTACTATATTTAACTGCAGATACCACAGCAGCAAAACGGTTTGCTGCCGGTTACTATATTTGACTGGGAATGTTGCAGAAGCAAAACGGTTCGTTGCCGGCTACTACAGCAGCAGGGCTCTTGGCTGTTGGCTAGTTTTACAGACGTGAATGGAAGCGTGACATAGACGTTATATCGTGTGTGTTTTGCCTTAAATTTTTTTATCACTGAGGCTTTTACCACAAATTCGTCACCAGCAGAATTGATTATTTTATTCGTTTTTAATCAAACCTGCAAATTAGACGAACGCAAATATTAGGCAAAATTCAGCAAAAATAGGAAATAATTTCAGCGATCACAGTGAAATATAGTAGTCGGCCTATGCCGTTAAAAGGGTAAAAACTAGGATCAAAGTGCCAAGGCAGTGTCGTACTTTGAGATGGCCTTCAAGTTTCGATGCTATAATGGGAGAAAACAAGCATTTACCTCTTTCTCTGATGCTACAAATGGGCAAAACAAGGCTGGACGGACGTCCAGCAGTGCTGTCAAAGTACTGGGCGCCCCGGCGCGGCGGGCTAGCCAACACATACCTGAAACCATTGCAGAAACCACTGTATGAAACTGAAAAAATCTGAGTCCAAGGGAAGCCAAATGGTGTCTCAGTCCAAATGAAACGACACTAGGTGTGACCCTATCGAGGCTGAGCTGAGTCTGGTGGAAATAAAATTGCGTTTGCGTCGAAGGCGAAACAACATTTAGCTTGAACGAGTCGAAATTGAGTTTGCCTGTGTTTAAACAAAGTGAAACTCAGTCCAGAAACAAACGAACCTGAGTCTGCCAAAATGGGACAGAGGGACAAAACTGCGCATGAGTCCATACTGAGGTTGAACTTGAGCCCGAAGAAAACAAACCCAGTCCAACAAACACGAAATTTTCGTTTGGACACCAGATTCAGTTTTTTTGAAACTGAGCCAGGGTCAAAACTAAACGTAACTGAGTCGAAATAGAACACATTGGGTCCATATGAAACGAAACCGTTGTGTTCGAGTCCGTACGAAACGAAACTGAGTTTGATTCCAAGCAACGGACACATTAAGCGAACAATCAGTTTCATAAGATGGTTTCTGCAATGGTTTCAGGTATGTGTTGGCTAGCCCGCCGCGCCGGGGCGCCCAGTACTTTGACAGCACTGCTGGACGTCCGTCCAGCCTTGTTTTGCCCATTTGTAGCATCAGAGAAAGAGGTAAATGCTTGTTTTCTCCCATTATAGCATCGAAACTTGAAGGCCATCTCAAAGTACGACACTGCCTTGGCACTTTGATCCTAGTAGTCACTTGACCAAGGCAGGACCGGTTAGATCATCACGTACGACGCCGTTCATATCGAAAATTTGTGTGGTTAGGCAAAGTAATATGTAAATACACTGTAAGTAATAAGTACGTAAAGTGACCAGAGGTTACCGGAATATACATACCAGTTTTCAGCACCCACAATGACCTGCGACACTGCGTTGTTGACACTGCTTTGCTGCTCAAGTGCACTGGCGTTGCTGTGCTATCATGGGCGGGTTGATAAAAGCTTGGCAAAACGAACCAACTGTCGAGCTTGCGTTTTGGTTTGTTGTCGTCACCGAGTGACGATGTTTTCATATCTACGTTTGAATTGTGCTCTGAAGTTTGATACCGTATTTCCTCTAACAGAACTTCTCTATTTCCATTTCTTCTATTTCTACCCGGGCCGGGCCGTCCCGCTTCCGATCTCTGTTGAGCGAACTTTTGTCGAAACTTATCAGCGATGGGAAATTCGTCTTTGATCGCTTGAATAGCATGATAAATGGTCTTTGTTACCTATTTATAGTAAAGCTCGGTGTGCTGTCTATGTGGCCCAAAAATACAACGGAATTTTTTTTCTAAAATTAGCGTGGTTTTGGCAAAGTAGTGCCAAAAAAGTGAGTATAATTTTAAATTTGAGCCAAGGCGTTTATGAAACATTTGTGATCAAACGGCACATTAAGAACATGCGAAACTGATCAATATTTTATTTTGATGGTGCGGTGGTAGGCTCAAAATTTTTTACGTTTCAGCCCCTCGGGCTCAGACAGGGAGCAGATATGGGAAAAAATTTCTTGGCCGTGAGTGTTTTGGACCAAACCGTCACTGTGTAGAGTTTCATTGCGATTTGTTTTGGTCGAATATATACATATGGCGGAGACCCTTTAAATTCAGCAAATTATAAATGTATCAAAAAAACCGAGAATGTATGAACGACATGTCGGTATTTGTAGAAAAGGACACCGAATTAATGCTGGGGGAGGGGCTACTGTTTTCAGACATGGATTTCTATTAGGGGCTTCTTTTAGGAGGGGTTTCAATTAGTGGAAATACGGTGTATACATGCGATCAAGCGTATTCTTGTGCACGTTTGGGACACAATGTTGCGTTGCACCAGCAACGTTGATTGTAGATTGAACTGCATCTTTTGACAGGTACTGTTTCAGGAGAACTACTATCGAACCAGTAGGCCGTGGTATGTTTGTGAAGAGAAGACCTGTGCTGGATTGCGCAAAAAGCACAGTGACCAGCCGGGATCGCGTGCACTTCTCAAGGTGGTCTCACTCACTGATTTTACTTGGACTGGTTTCCCTCATGTTTTCCGAAACACATTGACAAACTTGCTTCAGAATGATTGCTTTTTCGACAAGAAAGGCCAAGGATGGATCTGCTGCTGTGAAATGGTAAGCCGATTATGGCATAGCACAAGCCTCATACTTCACTGATGTTTCGCACACTAGAGCAACTGTAAAGTGAATCGGTTTGAATAACATGGTCAGAAATAGGGCCCCATCATGCCGTAAAAGCGATTTGCAGGCGGGCTGCAATGCCGATATAAAGTCGGAGCCGTTCTTCACTGTGATGCATTACGACTGGAAAACAGCTGAACGACGGTCGCACTTCAAAACGCACAAATCTACTACTCCTCCACAGCCGAAGATTGAATCCAACACTCCGGATGAGATAATTGATTTCTAGAATTATTATATCCTGCCTGCGCTCTTCTGCGTTTTGGCACATTCGCTAACATGGTCTGGTGTTCTGTAGAATATATGCACTTCTGTACACCCTTCAAATAGGCGCTTACTCGGGAAGGGGGGCTTAATTGAACGTCTCCGGTGCGAGATTGTCCCAAAGTTTGTGGAGAGTACGGGCATCGTCATTGGAAACAACATAAGTCAACAACGGATACACATCTGCAAGGCGCAGCGGCCAAGAGTGAGCACAAAGACAACTGCACGGAGAGTCGCCTGGTGCAACGCAGACGTAAAGAGACCCTTTTGACAAAATGTAGACACGCCGTGACTCTAAGTTTGTCAAACATTTTTTGGCACTTGGGCAAAGTTGAAATACTCGTCTTTGCTGGCCGTCCGCATGTCTTTAAACTTGGTCACTTCTTGTCCGATCTACTGTATTTTGCGTTTATTTTCGAATGCGTTTTATTCGCATTCAGTCAGGAGCAAAATGTCCGTAGACAAAAAGTGAGCATCTTTATGAAGGACGGTCGGGACAGGAAATTATGAGGCGGTTTTGCGCTAAAATATTACTTTTTATAACAGTTTCACTTCGCAGAATAATCTTCAGAGCTTTATATTCGAATTGCACACTGTCTTTCTCCTTTTTCCGCAGCGTTTTGTGCTTCACTGATATTGATCCCACAATGATTTTATAGGGCGGACTTAGGTAGAACACGGAATCCGGAATCCGGAAATATTTCCGGATTCCGATTTCCGGATGACTTTTTTATTTTTGCGTTTTCCGGAAATATTTCCGGAAAACGCAAAACCAAAATTTCATCCGGAAACCGGAATCCGGAAATATTTCCGGATTCCGGATTCCGGATGACTATTTTATTTTTGCGTTTTCCGGAAATATTTCGACCAAACAGCACGCAGAAACTGCTGTTCGGAGTTGTCGTTGATGTGTTCGCTCCTTGTTATACAGTTTTATGCACCTGATAAATACATACTATACATTACAATAAGCTGCGCAGCATGACCTTTGTTGCTGATTTGTTTAAATTACATAACACGATCTAGGGATACATTGCTTTTTCAAACCAATCACTTTTTTAAGTATTTGGTGCAAGTTTATTGTAAGCGATGTGGACTTTTGCTCCAGATTTAATACCTTGTTGTTTTTAACTGCGTTTTGTTCACGAATGTGAAACGTCATTTTACTCGCATATGATGAGATATGCATCGTAACAAACAAATGAACAGATAAACTGCAGATGTAGGTAGGTACAAGGGCGAACTTCTGCTAACCTACAACCAAACTCTTCGATGAACAGCAAGGTACGGTAGGCAAAATGTGCGGGTAGTGCAGGTGAGCGAGTAACTTGATTAAAAAGTTTGCGACAATACAGGACAGATTGTTTCATAATCATGTAATACAGTACAGGCTGATTTCCACAACTGTTATCACCATGTTGAGGTCTGTTCAAAATATTTGGCATTACCGTGTAAAAATGTTCACCAATTTGATCTGTCCTCCGCTAGAAAACTTTATTTCAGCAATAACCCAACTAAATTGATCATTTTTCATTGAGACGACACAGTGCGTACAAATCCAACAATAATAAACAAAAGACTCAACGACAGAACAACAATGTATTGTACACAATCATTACCATGTGCGTTTTAAATTCCTATTGGACATAAATATTCTTTGTTCGTTCGAGGGACCTGATGACTTGACGTCCAGGTTTCATTTCCGGAAAACGCAAAACCAAAACTTCATCCGGAATCCGGAATCCGGAAATATTTCCGGAAAACGCAAAACCAAAATTTCATCCGGAAACCGGAATCCGGAAATATTTCCGGAAAACGCAGGTGGTGTTCTGCATCCGGAAATAGTTTATTATTTTTGCATGTAATTATTTCCGGATTCCGGATTCCGGATTTAACCTAAGTTCGCCCATACAATTATTTCTCAATTTTTTTAAAAGCCTCAGATTCGGGGAATTTTTACCATATTTGCCTTAAAAACGCGGAAAATCGAAAAAACGCTACTTTAATTAACAAGTTACTTTTGTGACTTGGTTTGCATCACTTACATATGTAGGGTGTTTACGTCATTTAGATGCGATCCAACAGTCTGTGCTTGATATATGGAAAGATGACTGCTACTCTGTGGTATCAGACACAACAGTTTGTGGTCGAATAAGCAAGATTCATTCATAAACCACACGGAATTGAGAATATAAGCTGCAGAAATACTTGTCGGGTAGCTGAATCAGTCGTATGTATATGACCGACCTAATGGATAGCATGACATCGAAGTACAATGTAGGTACATGAATACAGTGTCCTGTATGTCACGGGAAGGTATAATAACATCATTTGGGGCATCTTAGGTACCAAATACATGTCCCTAAGGAGATTTTGTATGACATTGTGAAGAAAATTTTTCGACCCTTGAGAAAAATGACAAAAAATAACCCCCAAAAAAGGCCATTTTTGGACGTTTTTGAACATTTTGTTCCGCGAAAAAATTTAAAATTTTTTCACCTTTTTTAAAAAAAATTTTTTGTCAAAAATTTTTTTTGCCCAACACTGCTTATATGTGCGACCAATACTCATGATGTTGTACGCACACGACAGAGGAATGGTTGCAATACGCTACGCACATGATTTTAATGTCTGTTAGTTATTGTTTGGACTGACTTTGACAGTGTGGGCCAATTCTGATGGTCTGTGAAAACAGCACGCCTCATCCAGCTGTTGCAGTTTCAAACACACGCCAAGCTTTGCAAAACATTGGCAACCCGAAATTCCACAACATTATTTATCACCGTTTAGACGCTGGCACCCACGTTGACGTTGGTTGAAAGTTACCTACGTCAACTGACTGGCGAAGAACACGACTCGGTCAAAAAAGATACAACAGTTCAAGAAAGAATAAGGGATGAAAAGGTTTAAAAAATCTAGCGTACAGAGGGGTCGAAAAGAAGGGTAGTGGCCGGTATGGCTCGCGCGGGAAATTTTTTCCCGCGGAATTTCGCGGGAGGGAGGGAAATTTGCGGGAAATTTCCCGTCCCCGTTTCCCGGGAAATATTTTCGATAGTGCCATTTCCCGCGGGAAATTTCCCGCGGGAAATAGTGCCTGAAAATTCCCGCGGGAAATTTCCCGCGGGAAATCGGCCATTTCCCGCTTTTTCCCGTCCTTCGACCATTTCCCGCGCGGGAATTCCCGTCAGTAATTCCCGTGAAATTTCCCGCGGGAAACGGGAAATCGAAGCGATCAGATAATCTTTTGTTGGACTTTCTTCTTTAGTATGGGTTGGAAATAGACTTTTTGGCTCTTTCAGGCCTGTTCATGTGGATCACAACTCTGAGCAATTGATTTAGACTGCATTTTTCAACTTACAATTAGCGGCTCACGCACTGAACCGATCAATCAAGAAATTCACGGCAATTAACGGCACGTGTGTGTAACCAGAATGCTAGCTTGAACGTGTGTCAGCATGATCAGGCTTGAATTCTTGGTAAATACTGTTATACAGTTGTTGTTCATCTCCCAAAGGGCAACTTCACCTTTACTTTTACATTGCCAGTTTACATCAACAGACAACAGGACTTGTCATCCACATCAAAGGAACGCTTATAGCGGCCAGATATTGCATTAGTAACATCTCAAACCAAAAAACTAGGGCGGGAAATTTACGGGAAATATCTGTTTTCCGCGGGAAATTTACGGGAAATTCCTATTTTCAGCGGGAAATTTAAGGGAAATTCCTGTTTTGTGCGGGAAATCTGCGGGAAATAACGCCATTTCCCGCGGGAAATTTCCCGTTTTCCCGCATTTCCCGCGGGAAATAGGCCTTTTCCCGCAATTTCCCGTCCTTCAAAATTCTGAAAACCATTTCCCGCGACATTTCCCGTCCTTCAAAATTCCAAACTTCCATTTCCCGCAATAATTCCCGGGCCCTTGGGGAAAACGGGAAATTTCCCCAACTTTTCCCGTCCTTCAAAAAAATTTCCCGCGCGAGCCCTAGTGGCCGGTCCACCGAGCTCTTCTACATCGGATCTTGCACCTTACTTTTATTCACATCGTTCAAAAATTCGAGCCAGGGCGGCAGGCTTGGGCAAAAAAAGTAAAATTTTTTTTAAAGTTCGCCACTTTTCCTGTTTTAAAAAATTACAAAAAATAAGTTAACTTTTTCATTATTTATCGCTTGTATTTCGCAACGGTACAATGTCATTACAATGTTGGACTGTCCGTTGTGGCTCTACTGGACTACCTAAGCAGCCGCCATTATGTGCGCATTCAGTTCTTCCAGCAAGTCAAATCGGCTTGAAGCCTATCCAAAACGCCACAGGTCACTAACCGCGAGTTATGCAGCTGTTTGCATGTAACCTTGCCAAAAATGCCCCAATTCTCTTTACCTTTTCGTTACACGACGCCTTCAATTTTCATACTACGAGGTACATGGTGGACAGACCGTCCCCAAAGTGAATTGTCACGTCAACAGGCTCATCGTAAAAAATATCACCTCGCTACTCCCCGTTTGTGAACACAACTGGTCGGTATCAACTATTCCTATATTCTCAAGTACAATCAAATCTGCTTTTCAATGTTCTTAAAGCGGCCCCGCCGCTATTGTTTTTTTGGTTTTCGACCTCGGTTTTTTCATTATATCGTTTGTTGGCATCGAGATCAAAAACATTAGTTTTGACGAACTTCACAAAATTGGCGATTACCCACCGAAATCGATCCGCCAGGATGGTCTATCGGGAACAAAACTGTCCGATATTGACGCGCATCTATACTACTAAAACACGAAGACGTATGTGTGTATGTATGTATATGTGTGTATGTATGTGGCCCCCTCCCTCGGACGGGTCAATTTTCACGGGTGGCTTTGGGTATGCTAACGGGTCTTCGAGGGGGGCACGGCACGGGCGCGGCGCTGTAGCCGGGCCGTAGGCACGGGTCCCGTCTAGTTTGCACATGATGATCAGGAATTACAAGAGAAATTCAAAATCACTGGGGCGTGATATAGGCGGCGGGTTACGGTAGCCCGATAAAACATTAGCTCTTTTGTAAATAATAAATGTTTTGTCAACCGCCTACCGTAACGCGCCGCCTATACCACACCTCTGTGATTTGACTTTTCCTTTGGAAATCCTGATTTCCATGCACACATACATTAGTGCGTCAATATTGGGGTGATTTATTCCCGTACGGCCATGTTGGTGGATCGATTTCGGTGGGTAAATTTCAGTTTGGTGAAGTTCTTGAAGGCCAATGTTCTTCATCCCAGTGCCAACTAACGATTAATATAAAAAACGAGGTCCAAACCCCAAGAAACAATAGCGGCTGGCCCGGTTTAAAGTGACTCTACAATTGATCGTTGACCGCGTTTGTTTGCAGTCATTTTTTTAGAAAATGAAGACTAGGTATCAGAAACCCAGATTTAGAAAATAGATTTTCAAGTCGTTGCTTTTTGATGTTTCACGGAGCCCACACATTTTTACAGGAGGGGAAAAAATAAAAAAAGTTTGAAGCAGGCCTGTGCGAAACACAAGGTAATCCAATAGAAGATATTTTCAGCGTTTTATACCCAGACGTTTTTCTGTTAAACGAGATATAGAGCATTGCGCGAAACGCCATGTGTGATAAATAATAAACGAAACACTCCAAAAAATCAAGCCTTTTTAAAGCACCCTTTTACTCTAGCATAATTTTAAGCGTCTGTGGTGAATGAAATAAGTTGTCAATTAGAAATAAAAATCGTCTAATTATCTAGTATTTGGGATGTGCTTTTCGTTTTTCAAAACCCTACACAACTCACACAATGTTTACCACAACATGCGCAAGGCACCCATTCCCACAGCGCACACACAAAGCTGAAACATTATCCCCGGCCGGCTGTGTGTTGTCGTTGTGTGTGCGCTGTGCGTGGTCTGAATGGCTGCCTTGCGCATGTTGTGGTAAACATTGTGTGAGCTGTGTAGGGTTTGAAAAACGAAAAGCACATCCTATATACTCGATAATTAGACGATTTTTATTTCTAATTGACAACTTATTTCATTCACCACAGATGCTTAAAATTATGCTTGAGTAAAAGAGTGCTTTTAAAAGGCTATTTTTGGAGTGTTTCGTTTATTATTTATCACACGTGGCGTTTCGCACAATGCTTTATATTTCGTTTAACAGAAAAACGTCTGAGTATAAAACGCTGAAAATATCTTCTATTGGATTACCTTGTGTTTCGCACAGGCCTGCCTCAAACTTTTTTCATTTTTTCTCCTCCTGTAAAAATGTGTGGGCTCCGTGAAACATCACAAAGCAACGACTTGAAAATCTATTTCCTAAATCTGGGTTTCTGATACCAAGTCTTCATTTTCTGAAAAAATGACTGCAAACAAACGCGGTCAACGATCAATTGCAGAGTCACTTTAAAGATACACCATGTCTGCAGTAGCTGCGTGTGCCCATCAAGGTCAGCGTTCTACATCTAGCAGTTCGACACTCATGCTGGGCAAAACTTTTGATTTCACATGCCATACTTATCGTCCTGTAGAACCACGCTCAGGACCATGCTTGGACACAGTTTCATGAGCTTAGTTAAACTGGACCTTGTGTCAACAAACAGGCATCACAGCCCTAACAATGTGGGATCATGAATATTTAAGCGTGCACAACCTGGTTTCAGGAACATGTGGAAAGGACACTGAACAACCTTCTGTTAAAAGGTGCTCTTTTATTCGATAAAAAAGTCAGCATATTGCCGTAGTTTCCTCCACAATGCCCTCGAACCGACTTTGACCTTCACTTCTCGCTGAAGCCAAGGCATTTTTCCACGCCTGAGTTTCGGAATACCCTGGTTTACAGGCTTCGAATGTGTCTGAGCCAGATTCTGTTCCACATCTCGGGTCACGGGGTATGCGTTCGAAACAACATGGCGTAGACGCGGAAAACTGCGTTTCATTCATTAACATGCTTTTACTGTTCAGCTGCGAACGAACGAACTAATGCACTTGTGAAACCTTTCTCGAGCAAGCAGCAGCAACTGTAGTTACACTGTTGTGCACTCTGTGATTTTGAACACTGAAACCAACAATTTAGCCATGCCTGTGACCAAATTTGCCCTTATTCCGCTGTCGCTGCTTGCGACTGTTTGGTTGTGCAACTGCGTGATCGAGGACGTGGGAAGACTTATATTCTGGGATCTCGACCGAGAAGGGAGGATTCGTACACCTGACCACCCAAGAAGGTTGGAAAAGATTCTGGTTCAGGCGACCAAGTTGGCCGAGAAATACAGATGGGACGAAGCAAAAGCGAAAATAGACGAGGCGATGGACCAGATGCGACGGTTTC
>JASAMV010002551.1:0-11344 GCA_030248065.1 Rhynchonema sp. JSB1_4 | reverse complement strand
TTGTTGCAAAACAGTAGCTTTCTCATTTTGTTGTGTAGCAGACATTTTGCTTTGTGTTAACTTGTTGTTGCACACGTTGTTGCAGACATTTCTTTTCGTCGCTTGTTGTTGCAGACATTTGCTTTCTCGTAACTTGTTGTTGCAAAACGCTAGCTTTCTCATTTTGTTCTGTCGCAAACAGTTGCTGTGTCGTACGTAACTTGTTGTTGCACACCCACTTATTGTTGCTCTCTTCTAATCTGTTGTTGCAAAACACTAGGTTGCTCGTTTCGTCGTAACATCTTGTTGCAGACGCTGTTTTTTCGTTCCTGATCAAAGAAACTTGTTAAAGGGCTCGAGACGTAACCGAAGGAAGGCTAGCACGGGATAGTTACATGGCGTTGGAAAGCATTCCGATAGTCTATGTCACGCACAAATTTTAAGCTCCTTGGAGATTCGCTATCTCTTGGCAGAGCGAGTTTTCGTTCCAGACAAAGGTGAGTTTTTCCACAAATTGGAACGAGCGGTGCAGAAACCTCAAATGAGTTCAAGGTCAAGTAACATGCGGATAGCATTACAATAGCTTCTCCATAGCTTACCATCATTTGGGGTTTCTGCACCGGTCGTTCCAATTTGTGCAAAAATTCACTTTTTTCTGGAACGAAAAGTTTTTCTACCAAGAGATAGCAAACCTCCAAGGAGCTTAAAATTTGTGCGTGACATAGGCTGTCGAAATGCTTTCCAACGGTATGTAACAATATGTCCTGCGACCCTTCCTTCGGTTATGTCCCGAGCCCTTTAATCAAAAGCGATCCCAGTCCAACTTCTGGACTAATTACCTCCAGCAACAAATGTAAGTAAAAGGTTTTATGTTGACATTATGAACAGAACTCAATTATATATCGAAATCATTCATTTGAAAAGTTAACACAAATTGAGAAAGCGAACCGACGTCGGTAAACAAACATCAACTGTCATACCCACATTAACTAACTGCGTACCTCCATAATCATCTCCAGTGAAATCGGTGTTCTAAAACGTCGAGCGTTTCTTGCCCCATGCGTCTGCGCTGGGTAAATCTGAATTCAATAATATTCCACTAATTACGAAGCCATGAGGCACAAACGTAAGAGTTCGATGGTAGATGAAAAAATTGCAAGAACGAAACATCAGAAGCACCAACGTTGCTTGTCATCATTCACGTCGCTATCGCTCATCTGATCTGAATCCACCTCCTCATTCTCCTCTTCGTCTTCATGAATTCCATCTGATTCCGATTCCGACGATGGGACATCAACGTTGAGAACTTCCTAAAACGAAACTTTCAGTCAGCTGGCTGTTGGAAGATCAGACGAAATTGACGACAACTATCATATTCAAAACCACAAGTTTGATACAATCACCAGTATTCCCAGAACAGGCTAAGAAAAGTGCTCACCAGTTGATCATCGGATGAGTCCGACTCGTAGAGTCCCCGTATTGGCGCTTGGCTCAAACCGGCCTAAAATAATTGATAGAACAGAAATCGGACATGCATGAAGCATGGACAGAACACAGAATCATATTATCATTCATCTCACAAACCGGCTCAGGGCAAACAATCGCTGAATATCTAAAACTAACCAACCTTGTCCTTTTCAATGTGATATTCGTCAATTTCATCATACATTGCACGTGTCGTGTCATCAACTTTCGGCCGCCCATGCTCGGCATGCTGCACCACAGAAGTTTGCTTCTCATCTCTGCAATAAATATGCACGCAACAGTGTTGTTCCTGGGGGGAGGGGTGGTCCCCCCTCGGGAACGTCTGTTCCCCCTCCATGGTACGCCTGCCCCACTGTTCCCCCTCCGGGTACGTCTGCTCCCCCAATTTTTACCTAAAATAGGCAAATTTTGGCCTAAAATAGGCATTTTTAGGCATAAATTGAGTGATTTTTAGGTCAATGTGGTCAAAAATCGCCAAAATACTTTTTTTATTGAGATTTTTTTCCTAAAAGGGGCAAAAATGAGCCAAATTTTTGACCTCAAAAAATGACTTTTCTCCAAATTTGGGTCCTCTCCCCCCCTCCCCCCCAGGTGGGTACGTCTGTTCCCCCTCCGAAAAAAGGGGGTACCGCCTGTTCCCCCTCCGGACCAGGAACTACACTGGCACGCAAGGTATAGGCAAGTTGGCGCAGCCCACAGCAGGGTACATTAAAGCCTTTTATTTTCAGAGGATTGACTAACAGTAGGTATCCGCCCGATTTTCACCCCGGTACAGTAGGTATCCCCCGATTTTGCCCCAAAAGTGCCAATTTTTGACCAAAATGGCCAAAATTAGTGTAAAATCAATGGTTTTTACCTCAAATTACCCAAAATTTGCGCGCGTAAATACTACGTTTTCACACGATTAAAATAAACTCATTAAAAATTTTCACCCAAGAACCTAACCCCCCAAACCCCCCTAGGTACATAACCACCCAGGCCATCGGCTCTGGTATAGTAGGTATCAGTGTAGTTCCTGGGGGGAGAGGGGCCCCCTCGGGTACATCTGTTCCCCCTCCATGGTACGCCTGCCCCACTGTTCCCCCTCCGGGTACGTCTGCTCCCCCAGTTTTTACCTAAAATAGACAAATTTTGGCCTAACATAGGCATTTTTAGGCATAAAATGAGTGATTTTTAGGTCAATACCGTCAAAAATCGCCAAAATACCCTTTTTATTGAGATTTTTTTTCCTAAAAGGGGCAAAAATGAGTCAAATTTTCGTCCTCAAAAAATGACTTTTCTCCAAACTTGGGTACTCCCCCCCCCCCTTCCGGGTCCCTCCCCCCCCCCCCCCCAGGTGGGTACGTCTGTTCCCCCTCCGAAAAAAAGGGGGTACCGCCTGTTCCCCCTCCGGACCAGGAACAACACTGGTAGGTATCCCCTCTCCGAGCGCGGTACAGTAGGTATCCCCCCTCCAGAGTACCTCCAACACTGTTGCGTGCCACACAATATCTGGCAAAGACCGGGTCTAACCCAATGCCAGGTGTCGGTCGACCCAATACTCTCCAGGAGCAGCCAATAACGGTAATGGGTATTTTGCCCATGCCAAATGACAATAAAAAACACAACCTGTTGTTTCTTCCTTTTCTTCTGGGCATCGTTTCAGTTTGTGTCCCGAGGGTAAAGGCAGTCTACGGGAGGTTGTCACTCAGCCCCCGAATACCGTAACCCACCGTAATTTTGATCTGCAAGGATCGTGTCGAGACCATTTTGTTTTTTATCTATGTTTTGCGTGTTAGCGCCAACACCAACTAACAATTCCAAGTTTTGGTGATCGACGCGCACGATGACAATTTCCAACTTGCTGCCGCTAATACACGTGTCGATAGGCAGCGATCAGCATGGGTCTCGCAACGATCTCGCTTTCGCTGGATTACGGTATTCGGGGGCTGAGTGACAACCTCCCGTAGACTGCCTTTATGTTAATGGTTCGGATCGGAGCACATTCGCGCTTTCGTTAAAATTTGAAATATGTGAATGTAACCGTTGGGTCAATCAGCCAGCGCTTTCAAAGAAGAATCGCAACCGCAAAGCGCAGAAGCGCCAGCGTAATTTTCGGTGCCACGCCAGGAAGACTGTTTAGAAATAAAACGGGTGAACATGATAACGCTAATAAACCCGACTCCGTTGCACTGGGCAGTGCAGTGGCTACCTTGGTGGGGTGGGTAGGGCATATAGGTGGAAAAATCCGGGGCGCGTGGGTAGGTAGTGTACCAGAGGTGGTAATCGGGTCGGGCCATGGCGGGGTGGCCAGCCGGAAAAGGCCCGACATCATCGAATTTCAACAAAAAATCGTGATTTTTTAGGCTAAATTTGCCAAGATTTCTCGCGATTCTGCATTTTAGTACCGACTTCCATGATTATCAGGTATTTTTAAACAAAAAACAGTAATTTTTGCGCCAAAAAATTGCTTCAAAATATCATCAGAAAAAGTACAAAATATCATCAGAAAAAGTCGGGCCGGGCCGGACAGGGTCGACCCCCGGACCTCGTCGGGCCAGGCCGAGGTAACCCGGCCCGATTCCCACCTCTGTAGTGCACCGTAAAAACCTAAATACAGCCCCCGGAATAGAGCCCCCCGTAATACAGCCCCCCAAAAAGGGGTCAGTGAAGTGAATTAATAGAGCCCCCCGGAATAGAGCCCCCTAATAGGCATGGGGGCAATACCGATTTTTTGACCCAAGCCAATACCCAATACCAGGGCCCACCCCCAATACCCAATACCTCAAATGAGACCCAACCCAATACCCAATACTCAAATTTCAAATTTTATTTGCAAGCTCACGCAAAGACCTACAACGAGATCCGGAAAATACCTGAAAAATAAACATATGAGTGTACGTAACATAATGATAATCATGAATGAACAAACGACAAAACGTACCAGAGAAATTCTAAACCAACCAAAAACACAGCAACGACAGACGAAAAATCAATGATCAATGGCGGACACGAGATGAAAACAGGCGATAACGAAATTGACGATTACCTGAAAGCAGCAACTCAGTGACTGAGGAGATCAGTCAACGACGGCTGAGAATTTTGTTGAAATATGACGAGAAACTACGTCTCGACCACGTGAGTTTAGTTTAGGTTTAAAGGCCGCAATTGAGGCAGCGGAGACGACGTCCTCTGGGAGCCTGTTCCAGAGGTCCACAACGCGATAAGCCCAATACCCGGACAAGTCCGGACCAGCGCCATGAACTCGACACAAACTGTGGAAGTGCCCTCGGGTTGGGCGGCCGGTGTCACGCGATGGAAAGAATGATTCCTTGGTTACCCCAGGTATGAGACCACGAACGACTTTGTACACGAGCACAAGATCGTTCACGGTCCGGCGATAAATTAGGGGGTCCAAATTTAGTGCATGCAAACGCTGTTGGTAAGACAGTGTCTGCATGCCTGGTAAATAATAAGTGAACCTACGTTGAATTTTTTCAACGTTTTTAGCCAAAGTGACATTTTGAGGGGACCAAATGGACATGGAAAATTCCAGTAATGGACGAACATAGGCCAAGTAGAGTTTGCGGAGGAAGTCGCGATTACGACTGTGGAAGTTACGGCGGATGGTCTTCTCCATTCTGCTAGCGTCGGCCACAATTTTACCAATGTGCGACTCAAATTTTAAGTTTTGTTGGTCAATTATGACACCCAGGTCTCGGACATGGGGAGGTGAAACAATCTGCTCATTCCCACAAAAATAGACAGGTGGGACTTGGGGGCGATCCCCGAGCCTTAAAGTGACGCTCTTATGACTGGCTAAGGCCATGCCATTTGCAGAGAGCCAACTAATGACCGCATTTATGTCACCCTGGAGGATTTTGTGATCAACAGCATTACGGATTTCCCTATAAATTTTGATGTCATCAGCGTAGAGATACAGGTAGGTGCCTGGATGCACCACGCTGACAACATCATTTATATAAATGAGAAAAAGAGTCGGGCCGAAAACACTGCCCTGGGCAACCCCGGAGGTGACCGGAGTCCACCCAGAAACAGCGTCACCGACCCGAACCCGTTGTGACCGTCCACTTAGGTAGGAAGATACCCAAGTGAGTAAATGACGGGGGAAACCGTAGTGCTGTAGTTTTTGCTGCAGCGCAGAGTGGGGGACAGTGTCGAAGGCCTTTTGGCTATCTAGGTAGATGATGTCCACTGCGCTCCCTCGCTCTAACGCTGCTGTCCAGTGTGACATGCAGCACAGCAGTTGGGCCTCCACAGAGCGACCAGGTATAAAACCGAATTGGTAGGGAGATAATAAATTATGTTTTTGAAGATGGGCCATAACCTTTGAATTTACAAAGGACTCCAAAAGTTTGCAGGGGGAGGAGGTAAGGGAAATAGGACGATATTTTGTGACACTTTTAGGGAATTTTTCCTTGGGTATTGGGACCACATCGGCCAACTTGAAATCATCGGGAACAACGCCGGTGTGGAGAATTGGTTGAATCTCAGGTTGAGACCCAATACCCAATACCCAATACCGACCCAATACCCGAAAATTCCAAACTTTTTTTAAAAAATGGGCCTGTTTTGGGTTTTTGATCGAATACTAAGTAAAGTATGACTGAATTTCTCATTCTTCTTAACATTGCAGCTAAAAATAGCGATTTCAAAGGATAAAAAATTGGAAATTTTTCACAATTTCAGGGCTCTGGAGGAGAAAAATAGGGCAAAACACGGGTATTGGGTGGCACCCAATACCTGGAAAAGACCCAATCCAATACCCAATGCCAGGCCCACACCTGGGTGATATTGGGTATTGGGTATTGCCCCCATGCCTACCCCCTAAGTATGGGTGGGCACAACACCCAATACCCAATACCAATACCACCCAATACCAATACTAGTGTTTGGTATTGGTATTGGGTCTAATTCTGGTATTGGGTATTGGTATTGAAGCTGGCCTGGTATTGGTAATTGGGTTTGCCCAGGCATTGGGTGAAAACCAATACCCAATACTAATCCAAAAAAAACCCAATACCAAACCAATACCAAATCCCATACCTGACTCAAAACCCAATACCAAACCAATACCAACCCAATACCAGACCAAAAACCCAATACCAAACCAATACTAACACCAATACCCAATACCAATACCAACCCAATAACCAATACTCAATACCAATACCAACCCAATACCAAACCCAATATCAGGCACTTCAGTAGTATTGATCTGGTATTGGGTCTCACCCGGTATTGGTATTGGGTATTGGGTCGCCAATTTGGTATTGGTATTGGGTATTGGGTATTGGTACAGGGCCGGTATTGGTATTGGGTATTGGTATTGGGTGTCAAAAGTGGCATTGTGCCCAGCAGTGTTGGAGGTGGGGGGGGGTACCGTAAAAACCTAAATAGAAGGGGGGCTCTATTAACTCACTGACCACATTTTGGGGGGCTCTATTCCGGGGGGCCTCTATTAATTCACTGACCCGAACCTGAAAAAATTGTTCCCAGAAATACCCCCAAAAACCCCTAAAAGGTGGTTTGAAATGATGTTTTTTCGCTGGTAATCGCATTTATTCGTGTCTATTCGTCAATAAGAGGCGTATTATGTGCTCTGAACGAACAACAAACGTGCATAAATAAACCTGTGCACCACTATCAAGCGTTAATACACTACTGTATAGGGGATGTTACTTAGGGGGCTCTATTCCGGGGGGGTTATATTAATTCACTGACCCCTTTTTGAGGGGCTGTATTACGGGGGGGGCTCTATTCAGGGGGGAGGGCTGTATTTAGGTTTTTACGGTAGCCCCCCCAGTACAGTAGGTATCCCCCTCGCCTGGTACAGTAGGTATCCCCCCGATGTTTGGCATGGTACAGTAGGTATCCCCCCGATTTTCACCCCGGTACAGTAGGTATCCATGTCCATTTGGTCCCCTCAAAATGTCACCTTGGCCAAAAACGTTGAAAAAATTCAACGTCGGTTCACTTATTATTTACCAGGCATGCAGACACTGTCTTACCAACAGCGTCTGCATGCCCTAAATTTGGACCCCCTAATTTATCGCCGGACCGTGAACGATCTTGTGCTTGTGTACAAGGTCGTTCATGGTCTCATACTTGGGGTAACCTAGGAATCATTCTTTTCATCACGTGACACCGGCCGCCCAACCCGAGGGCACTCCCGCAGGTTGTGTCGGGCTCACGGGGCGGGTCCGGACTTGTCCGGGTATTGGGCATATCGCGTCGTGGACCTCTGGAACGGACCTTCGCCAAATTTCCAGTATAATCCATGCAAAAAACACCTTTTTCCGACGTCACAGCTACCTTGCAACCTCCCGGAGGATGGGTAGCCGGTACCTTGCAGCCATCTCGATCCATCCCCCCAAGAGTACCTTGCAACCATTTGCCTGCCACTACACTGCTCCAGATATCGTAAAAACTTAAATACAGTCCCCCTAATACAGCCCCCAAAAAGGGGTCAGTGAATTAACAGAGGCCCCGGAACAGAGCCCCTAAGTAACATCCCCTATACAGTAGTGTATTAACGCTTCCATAGTGGTGCACAGGCACATTTATGCTCGTTTATCGCTCCTTCAGAGCACATAATACCCCTCTCAGTCACGAATAAACACGAATAAATCCGACTACAAGCGAAAAAAATCTTTTCAAACCCCTTTTTACGGGTTTTTTGCGGGTATTTCTGGGAACAACCTTTTCAGGTTCGGGTCAGTGAATTAATAGACGCCCCCCCCCCCCCGAAATAGAGCCCCCTTAATAGACCCCCATCAAAAAGGGGCCAGTGAGTTAATACAGCCCCTCTATTTACGTTTTTACGGTAATCCTCTTATCGACGAATAGACACGAATAAATCCGATTACAACCCTACCGTAAAACCTAAAATACAGGGGGGGCCTGTATTTTTTCAGACCCCTTCTAGGGGGGCTGTATTTTCGGGGGCTGTATTTTTTCGCTGCCCAAAATCTCAAAAAATGTTCCAAAAAATACCCCTAAAACGGAGTTCTGTCACGCAGTGGTGTCGTTGAGAAATCAAAAAGTCAGGATACTGGATACCCAAAATCCAAAATTTTCGGATACCGGATACCCAAAATGAAAAATCTCGGATACCTGGGGGGGGTTGCTCCCTAAAATAAAAAATCTCGGATACCCAGGGGGGTTGTTCAAAAAAAGTCAATTTTTTAAGAGGAAAATCGAGCAAAATCGGTGTTGGAAGCGCAAAAAATGGTCATTTTGGGGGTTATGCTTGCGCTCGCAAGCGATTTTGACCATTTTGGAGGTACAAATGGGCTATTTTTACGGTTTTCGGAAAATTTTCAGGGTAGGATACCCTTGGACAAAAACTCAGGATACCGGATACCCCTGGGTGAAAAAATCAAGATACCGGATACCGGATACTAGGGGGTAACCCCCCTCCCCCCCCCCCAACCACACCACTGCGTCAAGGTCTTACTGCTTATTGAGTGTTATTAGGTGCAGATCTTCCATAAAAAGCGTTACGTCATCATATACTCAACGACAAACGTTGTACATAAGGTGTCTTATGCAAGAACTTGACTTTACAACCCCCAAGCGGGCAAGTCCAAGTTGGGAGCGGGCTGTATTTTTTGGGGCTCTATTTTTTAAGACCCCTTTTAGGGGGGGGGGCTGTATTCTTGAGGGCGCGCTCTATTTCTGGGGGCTCTATCTTAGGGAATACCGTATGGCACTCCTGGAGTATAGCGGACCCAATAGAAAAATGCCTGGAAACGCTTGGAAAACCCACCCAGGGGTTTTCGATGGTGCTGAAAACGAATATGACATCGTCTCCAACCCAATCCAACTGAAAAAAAACCGGAAAAGTGAGAAAACTTTTTGGCGCCAAAAAGTGTGAGCTGGCTAATCCGCGTGGGAAAGTGGATTCGGCGCCAAAGTATGAGCGTGAGAACGTGGATTT
Source organism: Rhynchonema sp. JSB1_4 (assembly GCA_030248065.1). Lineage (NCBI taxonomy): Eukaryota > Metazoa > Nematoda > Chromadorea > Monhysterida > Xyalidae > Rhynchonema > Rhynchonema sp. JSB1_4. Next base: position 1,938 of record JASAMV010002551.1, on the reverse strand, counting down.
GGCGCCAAAGTGCGTGGGCGTGGGTATATAAGGCCTGCCTGCACCAACCACGCCGAGTGCAAGTGGATGCACGCCAAACGCAAGCTGAAGTACATGCAAGGCGTCCAGGGCACCACGTTGGAGAGCCACCTCGACGATTACCAGTGGCGCGAACTGTTCGCACGCGATGGCAACGGCCGCCTGTCGTCGAATGCGGCGTTCGACAATCTGCTGTTGCATCTGAGTCAGTGGTACGCCCAGTGCTGTGGCTGGGGGGGGGGGGCGTGGGGGGGGGGCCCCCCCCCCAATGGTACCCTGCCCGCCCCGGCCTGGTACGCTACCCCCCTACCCGCCCCCCCCGGGTACCCAACCCCCCCTACCCGCCCCGCCCTGGTACCCTACCCGCCCCGATTTTTACCCCCAAACTGCCCATTTTTCGGTCAAAAATGCCCAAATTTCGACCGAAACCCCTAAAAATGCAAAAAATCTCGCGCTGCGCGCGATATATGCACTTTTTAGTACATAAAAACAGGCACCCGAAAAAACTTGTGTTGTACCCTACCCGCCCCGAAAAATCTCCCCCCTCCCCCCCCCCCAAACCGGATTTCCCCCCCCCCCCCAAAATCCCAGGTACACTACCCCCCTACCCGCCCCGATTTTTTCCACCTATGTACCCTACCCGCCCCGCAAAAGTAGCCACAGCACTGGGTACGCCACACCATAAACGCCTAACGGCACCCCTTTGGACCTCGGTCCACTTACCCTAACCCAACGGCCCTCATCAGGGCCACCAAAACGAAGCCATGTACTGAAGGATTTTGAAAGGGACGTACCTGAAAGAGTTGGATTGGGTCGGAGGGGAAGAGTAGATATGAAAGAGTTGGATTGGGTTGGAGACGATGTCATATTCGTTTTCAGCCCATCAGTGGTGTAGCTACCCAGGCGGGGCGGCAACCTACTGTACCACCCAAAATGCGGGGCGGCAACCTACCTACTGTACCAGCCGAGCTAGGGGGGTCGTACCACTTGGGGGGTCATCTGGAAACCGAAATTTTTTATGTCTAAATACTGAAGAAAATGTGGCCTAAAACACTAATTTCGCGCGCAGCGCGCGATTTTTCGCCTATTTGCAGACAAATATGCTAATTTTATACAATTTTAAGCCAAAAATGAATGTTTTGGGTGAAAAGTTAGGTGGGGCGGCAACCTACTTTCTGTACCAGGGGAGGGGCGGCAACCTACCTACTGTACCAGGCGAGGGGCGGCAACCTACCTACTGTACCTTGGGGGTCCCCCACCCCCCCCCAGCCACACCATTGAGCCCCATCGAAAACCCCTGGGTGGGTTTTCCAAGCGTTTCCAGGCATTTTTATATTGGGCCCGCTATACTCCAGGAGTGCCTACCGTATTGTCGGAAATAGAACCCGGAGGGTCTATTTTTTCACTGGGGTCATTTTGGGGGGTTCAATTTATGGGGGGATCAATTATTGGGGGGTTATATTTTTCATTTGGCCCCCCGACGAAAAAAATCATTGTTAATAATGCCCATAAAAATGGCGTTTTCGGTATTTTCTAACTTCAACAGCTGCAATTATGCTTAATAAGCCGTATTCTGTTGTGTACGCAAGCTTAAACAACTTTGACACAACAACACAGTCCTACCATACCACTAATCTGTGGTACGGTCGTGCGGGTGGGGTTCTATTAATGGCCGGGGTCAATTAATGGCAAGTTCTATTTTTGATTTCCAGCCATTTAGGGGGTTCAACAAATGGGGGTCAATTAATGGGGATTCTATTTCCGACAATACGGTACGGTACTTTCAAACCCCTTCCTAGGCGTTTTTAGGCGTATCCCTGCGAACAATTTTCAGGTTCGGGCCAGTGAATTAACAGAGGCCCCCGCGATAGACCCCCGCATACAGCCCCCCAAAATGGAGCGTCAATTTGCCCCCCCCCC
>JASAMV010002549.1:0-11525 GCA_030248065.1 Rhynchonema sp. JSB1_4 | reverse complement strand
ACAAACGCGAACTTGTGCCAGTTTTTTGCTCACCCTTTTGATCATGAAAAAGGCAGTGAGACGCAGAATATAAACCAGCTCGCTGACAGATGAAACCTTCGGCGAAACATTTCACACGTGGCTGTTGGTTGACGAGCTGGTCGGGGTCCCCCCCCCCCCCCGGGCCTGTTGCCGAATCAAAAAGGGGAAGCGTAAGTCGGGACAAGCTCGAGTTTGTTCCCCGAAAGTAATTTTTAAAAACTAATCCAGACAATTTAAACGCATTTTCATTTTTTTGTTTAACCATTGTTTTTGTGATTCATAGTATATATTCTACATTTTATTGCCGAAAGGCCGGATTCTAGGGAGCATGTGATATTCGGTTGCCCGGTTTAAACGCCTTTAAGATGTGAAAACTCACACTCTTTAAGTTCTCATTAGTATTAGTTTGGGTACGAGAGAAGTGCATTAGGGGGGGTGTTCGCGAGGGACTGAAAAAGTTTTTTTCCTAAATAAAGTCCATGGGGCTCATACTGAAAATTTCCGGAATAAGCCCCATGGCGCGGAACGATTCGAGGCAAGGGACTCATTTGGCACTCAATGGTATTTTTATTAGGGATTGAGGGGCCGCGGCGTGCTACACAGTGCTAAAATTTCTCTTAGTTGTTGTGAGCGAACGCCTTCGTTGCCCATATACATACCACTGCCATTAAACAGTATCAGAATGAACAACGAATGTTTTTTAAAGGCGACCTAACAAACACATGCATCATTGGCGACAGATTCCAGCAATATGAGCTTTCTGGTCACGCACGGCAGCAGGGCCGACGCAAAACATTCCCGTTTCAAAACGCCTGCTTCAAGTTTTTCGGTTTACAAATTTGCGTCTGACGCCGGACGTCTCGCCGCATGATCATCATTTCGTATGGGTGGCTGACGGGTGCATTTATCAACCTCTTACGCCAGTCTAATCCCTAGTCCAAGCCAGTAGTGAGTGAGACACTCACAAGGGACGGATGGAACAGGCGCATTTTCTTCAAGAGCAGCAGCATCAGAGGAAATGAAGAGCCCAAAACACGGACACAAAGGAAATAATGGACACTTGAGCAGCTGCTGACAGATTGGGGGGTTCGATCCTTGGAGGGCATTCAAGCCCAGCACCAATCGGTTCTGTATTAATTCTAGTGCCCTCACTTCTTCGTTCACATGGGTGCTGTAACGTGAGGCCCTTCATTTCTGATAGCAAATTCTGGCTCTGACCAAATAAAAGGAGCACATCTTGAAGAAAACCGCACTATAAGCTTTATGTATTTCAAACACAGACGCAGATTATACGAACGTGCAAAGATAACGTAAGAAAAAACGTAGTGCTTGTGTATGGTGTTGCGTGTGTGGAGCTTTATACTGTATGTTCAAATGTTCACTCTGTTCCTTGCTGACTCAACCCATCCAGGCAGCAGATCCTTTTTCCATCATCACGCGTTTTCGAGGTTAAGTTGAAAGCGTTTCTGCCATTTCATTAGAGCCTAATCCAGCAAAAGCGCTTCTTGTCTGTTTCGCATTTCATTAGCGCAGGAAAAGACGCTCAGAGTTCTACTTTTTAATCAATGGGGACGCACATATGTATATGCACTTTTTCAAGACAACAGAGCATCTGGGACTGGACTGGGACATGTGTTGTGCTGTTGAATTTGTTTCATTTCTCACTCTTGTCACCAAAGAATTTGTTGAGAAATAGGTAGAATAAAGAAGCACGTGTGGTATTTCATTCCATGAGACTTCGACACAATTTTCTAACGTCCGCCACAATTTGAGTGCATAATCAATGCTCAATCAAGTCGCAAGCGGCGCGCGCAATTCCTTTTGGGGACCCCTTGACACGTAGTATACGCGTGCGTGTTACGTTGACTGGCAGGGTTACTACATACATACGTATGCATGTTGTATGTAAAATGTGGTTTCATTATGCTGCTTGATTATCTTGTAAAATCTCGAATCCAAACAGCACATTGCTGTCTGACTCGCGATGTTTTTTCTGGTCTCCTTGCCAGTGCACTTACTGATTTTTCATGACTCAGTTTTCTATGAAAGCTGAGCTCTTGGCTTCAGAGGAAAGCTAATTTTCTCAGTCTGGTTATCCTTATCATCGACGGGAAAGACATCGTTTTTCGACCTATACGACGAAACGCATAAGCCAACCTAACAAAGCTCTTTGCAACTGTGCTATTCATTTTCGAGCTCCACCGTCTCGTTTATGGGTGTACTTTTCTCCCCTGGAGGTTCTGAGAGGAAAACGGACGCAAACGGGTTGTTTTTCACGCCTGGCACATTTTTGTTTCATGCGCGAAGCACTAAATTACAGATAGTTACCCTTGTACACCCAAACAAGTCGACCTCCCATTCTTGAAAAACTGTAGCCGAGCACTTTTATTGTGTGTGTCCTACAACCGCTTCGGCCAATGTATAATGAATGATTAGACGTCTTATCGCTAATGTCCCGGTATTAGGCGTTCTCTTTTCCGCGCTTGTCAGACTCCTTGGTACCGTCCAACGCCAAAGCTCGGAACTGAACCCGTTAAAAGCGCTCTTTATGTTTGTTTCCATCCCAGTTTGGAGCACGCCCCAATGACTCAGCGATATGGACCGATATCAGCTCTAAGCCAGTCGGTGGCAGTTTTGGATAATTCAGCAGTCTATAAATAGTTTGCTCGCAATATTACGAGAACTTTCTGTTTTGCTGGGGGGGTGGGGGGGGGGGGGGGGGGGGGGCTTGTTGTGGTTGTTTTTTTCTTTCTGTGGGTTTGTGGAATGTGTCGCCGTCTTGGTGGCCTGGTGCGTGAATGGGGGGGGAATAGTAACAGATAGGTGTCAATGGAATAGGGTTCACAAATCGAAAAAAGTGGATTTCGCTCATATTGCACAAAAAGTTGACTACTACACTTACTAAGACACATACAAAATTTTGGTTCCAAAATCCAAAGCATTAAATAGTTATGGGCGCATTTAAGTGAGCAGGTCGAAGATTTCTTGAAATTCCAAAAATGTACCAAGTTTATGTTGATGAGGCTGTCATTTGTTTTAGATCGGGTGCTATTTAATGAAAATCACACATAATAGTCAATTTGTTATCTACTTTTCAACCATGTAAAAATAAAGGCAAAAATTCGCTGCATTTTCTCTTCCGTTGAATTTTTCAAAAATCAGCTCTGAAATTTAGTGCATATCAAAAACAACCAATTTTAAAAAAGTCCTCACCGACGAATTCTTTCTATTTGGTCTCAAAATGTGCGCCATAAAATTCTGATATTGGTTTATAAATCTGGTTTGTGACAAATTTGAATATCTCCTGAAAAGCTTAGATAAAGAACATTTTTTTTTGTTTTCTTCCTCACTTTTTTGTCTTTTTCTTTGCACGGATTCACATTGGAGAAACGACCGATGTGGGTGTCACGAACGGCAACAAGATGCTTGTCAATGTAGTCTTGAAAGTAAACAGCTTGTTCATGACACATGACAAGCTATCAAAATGGATACAAGTTCAGAAATGCAAGCTATTTGGCACCAGCCGTCATCGGCAAAAATTCGCTGCAACCTGTCACTTGATGCATCACACGAGGTGAGCAACAAGGAACAACAACACACATTATACAAGCAGTCAACACAACACACACATTATAGCTGCAACACAACACGTTTTATGTAAACGGCAGAACACACATGCGCACGCGCAAATACATTTATGTAACACATTAAGGCAAGCCAGCGGCTGGATCGCATAGCGCAATCGGTTAGGCGCAGCATTGAACATGCGTGCGTGTGTCTGTCGCGCAGGTTCAAACCCTGTAGCGCGTCTTTTTTTTGCGTCGCGGGTTTTGGGTGAACGTTTTACCATTATTACTTTTTATTTCGTAACTTGATGCAATGCAAAAACATTTAGAAATAGGCAAGAGTTGAAACAAACGAATAGCCATTCACAGATTTGCTGCATTTTCCTAAGAAACGGTTGCCTTGAAAAGCACATAAATTGAAAGCACTCTCGTGGTATTTACAGTTAAGAAACACATACAGTATGTAGGTTTCAGCAGCATACACATCAGAACTCATATTTGGGAAACACATGCATCAATTATTTTTACATATTCCATCATTCAATTGAACTGCGCACCACAACAAAACAAGAAAGAAAATAAAACGAGGAAATTTTTTTTGCTTCATAATAACATAAATTGCCGACAATATTCAAATTTGTCACAAACCACATTTATAAACCAATATCAGAATTTTATGGCGCACATTTTGAGGCCCAATAGAAAGAATTCGTCGGTGAGGACTTTTTTAAAATTGGGTGTTTCTGAGATGCACTCGTTTTTTTGACATTTTTTTAAAAAAATGCAATGGAAGAGAAAACATCCAATATCGTGCAACTATTTTTACACAGCTGAAAAGCGGACAAAAAACTGCTATATGTGTGCAAATTTCAGCGCCCAATGTTGTTTATCGGCTGAGATCCAATTGGATTGACATTTATTTTTTCAGCATTTTTCATTTTTAAAATTTTCCAAAAAATGCAAACCGAACACCTTTAAATTGAAATTACTGAAAGTATACTTACATTTGGAACGCCAAACTTGGAGAGCATTCAAAAATATGTTGTGGCGTTGATTTCCAATCAAAAAAACCATATCCAAAATTTCAGTTTTGTGAACCCTACTTTGCGATTCTTACCACCCCATGCTTTTAATTATACGGACAGGCTTGTCAGCCTTAAAAGGCAAAAAAAAAACAAAAAACAAAAACACACGAGAAACATAGAAGGATGACAATAGCATAAAAGAGCAAGAGAAGCAATCGCGCAAGAAGGGAAAGAAAAAATACTGGTCTTGAGACAAGCTAACCTAACATTCTCTGGTGGAAAATATTAAAAGGTAAAATGACTCAGACTTGGGAGGAGGGGGAGATAACTCCTGGCGACCCAAAGCGGCCGCAGGGGGCCGGGCGGCAAAGAAACCAACACCACTAAAAAAAAATAGAGGGGGGTTGGTTGGTTTGGTCGATTTACGGAAGGAAGAGAGGCGAAAAGTTGACGGAGGGTTCCATTTGAAATTTGGTCATGTGAGGTGACAAGCGCACCGAGGTGTGCTGACGAGGGAAGAAGGAAACTGGTAAATAATCAGGGAGAAGAAAGGAAGCGGTGCGTTGTTAGCCACAAGGCTGGAGGAAAGGGGTGCTCTTTTGCGAAGTATATTGCATACAAGAACGGGCAAAATCTCAGTACAGATCTTCAAAGTCAATTAAAAGCATGGGGTGGTAAGAATCGCAAAGTAGGGTTCACAAAACTGAAATTTTGGATTTGGTTTTTTGATTGGAAATCAACGCCACAACATATTTTTGAATGCTCTCCAAGTTTGGCGTTCCAAATGTAAGTATACTTTCAGTAATTTCAATTTAAAGGTGTTCGGTTTGCATTTTTTGGAAAATTTTAAAAATGAAAAATGCTGAAAAAATAAATGTCAATCCAATTGGATCTCAGCCGATAAACAACATTGGGCGCTGAAATTTGCACACATATAGCAGTTTTTTGTCCGCTTTTCAGCTGTGTAAAAATAGTTGCACGATATTGGATGTTTTCTCTTCCATTGCATTTTTTTAAAAAAATGTCAAAAAAACGAGTGCATCTCAGAAACACCCAATTTTAAAAAAGTCCTCACCGACGAATTCTTTCTATTGGGCCTCAAAATGTGCGCCATAAAATTCTGATATTGGTTTATAAATGTGGTTTGTGACAAATTTGAATATTGTCGGCAATTTATGTTATTATGAAGCAAAAAAAATTTCCTCGTTTTATTTTCTTTCTTGTTTTGTTGTGGTGCGCAGTTCAATTGAATGATGGAATATGTAAAAATAATTGATGCATGTGTTTCCCAAATATGAGTTCTGATGTGTATGCTGCTGAAACCTACATACTGTATGTGTTTCTTAACTGTAAATACCACGAGAGTGCTTTCAATTTATGTGCTTTTCAAGGCAACCGTTTCTTAGGAAAATGCAGCAAATCTGTGAATGGCTATTCGTTTGTTTCAACTCTTGCCTATTTCTAAATGTTTTTGCATTGCATCAAGTTACGAAATAAAAAGTAATAATGGTAAAACGTTCACCCAAAACCCGCGACGCAAAAAAAAGACGCGCTACAGGGTTTGAACCTGCGCGACAGACACACGCACGCATGTTCAATGCTGCGCCTAACCGATTGCGCTATGCGATCCAGCCGCTGGCTTGCCTTAATGTGTTACATAAATGTATTTGCGCGTGCGCATGTGTGTTCTGCCGTTTACATAAAACGTGTTGTGTTGCAGCTATAATGTGTGTGTTGTGTTGACTGCTTGTATAATGTGTGTTGTTGTTCCTTGTTGCTCACCTCGTGTGATGCATCAAGTGACAGGTTGCAGCGAATTTTTGCCGATGACGGCTGGTGCCAAATAGCTTGCATTTCTGAACTTGTATCCATTTTGATAGCTTGTCATGTGTCATGAACAAGCTGTTTACTTTCAAGACTACATTGACAAGCATCTTGTTGCCGTTCGTGACACCCACATCGGTCGTTTCTCCAATGTGAATCCGTGCAAAGAAAAAGACAAAAAAGTGAGGAAGAAAACAAAAAAAATGTTCTTTATCTAAGCTTTTCAGGAGATATTCAAATTTGTCACAAACCAGATTTATAAACCAATATCAGAATTTTATGGCGCACATTTTGAGACCAAATAGAAAGAATTCGTCGGTGAGGACTTTTTTAAAATTGGTTGTTTTTGATATGCACTAAATTTCAGAGCTGATTTTTGAAAAATTCAACGGAAGAGAAAATGCAGCGAATTTTTGCCTTTATTTTTACATGGTTGAAAAGTAGATAACAAATTGACTATTATGTGTGATTTTCATTAAATAGCACCCGATCTAAAACAAATGACAGCCTCATCAACATAAACTTGGTACATTTTTGGAATTTCAAGAAATCTTCGACCTGCTCACTTAAATACGCCCATAACTATTTAATGCTTTGGATTTTGGAACCAAAATTTTGTATGTGTCTTAGTAAGTGTAGTAGTCAACTTTTTGTGCAATATGAGCGAAATCCACTTTTTTCGATTTGTGAACCCTATTCCATTGACACCTATCTGTTACTATTCCCCCGCGCTCTTAATGAGTTTCAACGCACCAGGTCCGGAACGCTAAGCTGATTGGAACGTGACTTGTGGAGGCGGACAAATTCGAGGTTCTGATTTCACAAATTGAACACCGAAACCGGGGTTGGTTTTCAGTACTCTCAGAATGTAGCTTGAAGAGTGTTTTGAAGAGTGTCAGAGAAAAACAAGTCATGAATTTTTAACACGATAAACACAAACGCGCCTGAAAGAAGAACGAGCATGATTCAGCCAACTGACACTTGGGAGAAGTTTCATCACATCTCGGAAACATTGGCTCCCAAAACATTGCCAATGCTTCAGACATTGCACATGCACCAAGGTAGTCGTGCTGGAGCAAAGTTCCGATCACCGCATTAAAGTGCAGCTGCAGCAAAACAGAAAGTTCTCGAAATATTGCGAGCAAACTATTTATAGACTGCTGAATTATCCAAAACTGCCACCGACTGGCTTAGAGCTGATATCGGTCCATATCGCTGAGTCATTGGGGCGTGCTCCAAACTGGGATGGAAACAAACATAAAGAGCGCTTTTAACGGGTTCAGTTCCGAGCTTTGGCGTTGGACGGTACCAAGGAGTCTGACAAGCGCGGAAAAGAGAACGCCTAATACCGGGACATTAGCGATAAGACGTCTAATCATTCATTATACATTGGCCGAAGCCGTTGTAGGACACACACAATAAAAGTGCTCGGCTACTTTTTCAAGATGGGAGGTCGACTTGTTTGGGTGTACAAGGGTAACTATCTGTAATTTAGTGCTTCGCGCATGAAACAAAAATGTGCCAGGCGTGAAAAACAACCCGTTTGCGTCCGTTTTCTTCTGAGACCTCCAGGGGAGAAAAGTACACCCATTAACGAGACGGTGGAGCTCGAAAATGGATGCACAGTTGCAAAGAGCTTTGTTAGGTTGGCTTATGCGTTTCGTCGTATAGGTCGAAAAACGATGTCTTTCCCATTGATGATAAGGATAACCAACTAAAATTAGCTTTCCTCTGAAGCCAAGAGCTCAGCTTTCATAGAAAACTGAGTCTTGTAAAATTAGTAAGTGCACTGGCAAGGAGACCAGAAAACATCGCGAGTCAGACAGCATGTGCTGTTTGGATTCGAGATTTTACAAGATAATCAAGCAGCATAATGAAACCACATTTTACATACAACATACATACGTATGTATGTAGTAACCTGCAAGTCAAGTAACACGCACGCGTATACTACGTGTCAAGGGGTTCCCAAAGGGATTGCGCGCGCCGCTTGCGACTTGATTGAGCATTGATTATGCACTCAAATTGTGGCGGACGTTAGAAAATTGTGTCGAAGTCTCATGGAATGAAATACCACACGTGCTTCTTATTCTACCTATTTCTCGACGAATTCTTTGGTGACAAGAGTGAGAAATGAAGCAATTTCAACAGCACGACGCGTGTCCCATCCCAGTCCCAGATGCTCTGTTGTCTTGAAAAAGTGCATATACATATGTGCGTCCACTTTGATTAAAAAGTAGAACTCTGAGCGTCTTTTCCTGCGCTAATGAGATGCGAAACAGACAAGAAGCGCTTTTGCTGGTCAGGCTCTAATGAAATGGCAGAAACGCTTTCAACTTAACCTCGAAAACGCGTGATGATGAAAGGATCTGCTGCCTGGATGGGTTGAGTCAGCAGGGAACAGAGTGAACATTTGAACATACAGTATAAAGCCCCACACACGCAACACCATACACAAGCACTGCGTTTCTTACGTTATCTTGCACGTTCGTATAATCTGCGTCTGTGTTTGAATACATAAAGCTTATAGTGCGGTTCTCAAGATGTGCTCCTTTTATTTGGTCAGAGCCAGAATTTGCTATAGAAATGAAGGGCCTCACGTTACAGCACCCATGTGAACGAAGAAGTGAGGGCACTAAAATTAATACAGAACCGATTGGTGCTGGGCTTGAATGCCCTCCAAGGATCGAACCCCCCAATCTATCAGCAGCTGCTCAAGTGTCCATTATTTCCTTTGTGTCCGTGTTTTGGGCTCTTCATTTCCTCTGATGCTGCTGCTCTTGAAAAATGCGCCTGTTCCATCCGTCCCTTGTGGTGTCTCACTCACTACTGGCTTCAACTAGGGATTCAACTGGCGTAAGAGGTTGATAAATGCACCGGTCAGCCACCCATACGAAATGATGATCATGCGGCGAGACGTCCAGCATCAGACGCAAATTTGTGAACCGAAAAACCTGAAGCAGCGTTTTGAAACGGGAATGTTTTGCATTCGCCCTGCTCCCGTGCGTGACAAGAAAGCTCATATTGCTGGAATCTGTCGCCAATGATGCATGTGTTTGTTAGGTCACCTTAAAAAACATTCGTTGTTCATCCTGATACTGTTAATGGCAGTGGTATGTATATGGGCAACAAAGGCGTTCGCTCACAACAACTAAGAGAAATTTTGGCGCTGTGTCGCACGCCGGGGCCCCTAAATCCCTAATAAAAATACCGTTGAGTGCCAAATGAGTCCCTTTCCCCGAATGGTTCCACACCATGGGGCTTATTCGGAAATTTCCTGAATGAGCCCCATGGAGCTTATTTAGGAAAAAAACTTTTTCGTGCCTCGCGAACACTTATTATAATGCACTTCATTCGGCCCAAAACATATACTAATGAGAACTTAAAGAGTGTAGTTTTCACATCTTAAAGGCATTTAAACCGGGCAACCGGATATCGCATGCTCTCAGAATCCGGCCTTTCGCAATAAAATGTGACTATATACGATGAGTGATCACAAAAACATCGTTCAAACAAAATGAAATGCGTTTAAATTGTGAGAATTAATTTTTAAAAATTTGCTTTCGGGAACAAACTCGAGCTTGTGCCGACTTACGCTCCCCCTTTTGATCAGGCAACGGCAGAACATTTAGTAGGGAATCCAACCAGCTCGTCAACCAACAGCCACGTGTGAAATGTTTCACAAAGGTTTCATCTGTCAGCGAGCTGGTTCTTGTCTCAGTCTCACTGCCTTTCATGATCAAAAGGGTGAGCGTAAGTCGGCACAAGTTCGCGTTTGTTCCTGAAAGCAACTTTTCAAAGATAAATTCTGACAGTTTTAACGTGGTTTATCTTGTTTGATCGTTGTTTTTGTGACCGTTGGACATAAACAGTCTAACTGCGTAGTAAAAAAGCAAGCATGAGATATACGGTTTCCCGCTTTAAGGTCGGTTTATACTTCTGACTGCTCGGCAGTAGCAGTCAGAAAATTGTGACTTCCCATCCGATTGACTGCTACCCCATTTATACTCGAGCGCAGTCAAAACGATAACAGACACGAAAAAAGTATAAATGCGCCGGGCAGTCAAGGACCGGCAGTCACCGATTCTGACTTCCGGCAGTCAAAAACAGCAAGTTAAAAAGTTTTAACTTTCTGAGCAGTTTTGAGCTGACTCCCGCGCATGTTTTGGTGTTTATCGGTAGATCTGGATGAGAAAACATGGTTTGTGTCGAAAGAAAAACAGAAGGCACCCCGCGTCATTTCCACCACGACTGTTTAGGTCTTGCTGACTGCCGGGGCCAAATAAGGCACTTTTGAACATCGCTTTGTTGTTTGAATATTCTTTATTTAGCGTTAAAAACTGCCCGTGGCGTTTTTGAGTTAGTTCCAATAAGTGCTGGTGTCATTGACCGAACAACAAACCCGTGAACTGGTTGCTTTGTTGTATGATCACATCCAAACGTATTTATTGCGTGATTTCACGGAGTTTTATACGCCTTATATTTTTTTTTCGTGGTCATTTTTGAAATCACCAGGTCCGATTACATAGGAAAAATAACAAAAATGTGCAAAAGCTTACTTTTGTGTGCAGCATCAAGGTTTGAAACCTCGGGTGACCAAACGCTAAACCGCTAAGACACAGAGACGCCTGCTGCCGGCCGCTTAACGCGCTATATATTCAATAATCATAAGCAATGTTTGTGGGTGTGTCTGTGTGTGGGTGTGTGTGTGTCGCGGCTGTGTGTGCTGTGGCTAGCACTGCCTGTGTAAAAAAAATCAGGCAAACAACACGCGAATTTCTCTTTCTTTCATTTTCCAAGGGGGCAGTCGTCGGAAGTCAAGCCATTGAGGGCAGTCAAAAATTATCGGCAGTCACAGGCAGGCAGCAGGCAGAAGCAGTCATGACTGCCAATGACTGCTGACTGCACTTGACTGCAGCAAGATTCTGACTGCTACTGCCCATGAAGTCAGAGTATAAACCGACCATTAAAGTAGCCCGAACGCAGGCAATTACACCCCTTATAAACTTCAGAAGAAAAGAATCCAGAAATCCAGTTTCGTGCTGCAGCAATATTCCGAATAAGTCCCCAGTGGGGAATTTATTCGGAA
>JASAMV010002548.1:0-45100 GCA_030248065.1 Rhynchonema sp. JSB1_4 | reverse complement strand
TATTAATTTTTCGATTGCGAGCTTCTGTCAACGAACGTTACCATAAACACGGCAGGCACAGGTACAGTATGTACATATGTACAATACTTAGTTAGAATTATGATAATGAATTGCCGTGGTTACTGCGGGTCGTGATTTTTCATGAACGATGTATGTATCTCTCTGTTTGCTTGATCAGTTGTCGGGTATAGTATACCTCATTTTTGCGCAAATTTGTCTTGAGAACAGAAAAAATATTATGCGAAGACTGAGTTGCTAAATATTCAACCCGGAAGGTGAAACCATGCCGAGTTGATAACGGTGTACTTAGCAGCATGAACGTTTTCAGTGCCCCGGATCGTAAAGTTCATAACTATAACGCGAGGCTTTGCGGCTGTATTATCCATGCGCGCTTTTCAGAAATTCTTCATGCCATTAGGTTAGCACACGCGCTTCTTTTCGCGAGAGGCGCATTTACTTCCGACAAAAAGTGCACTGCCTAAATTTCTGCCTATGGTCCTTTTTCGGCATCTGGGGGTGCGTGGGTGTAACCGTTTCGGGGTGCTTCTTCGGCAACGTTTTTATGGAAACGGAAATGTTCCTTGTCGCCTGGGACGGCTGCGTGTGCGTGTGCGTGTATGTGGAGTTGACCAAATGCGCTCTTTTTCCTGCTCATTTGCAGAAAAGTTCGAACGAGAAAAATACTTTTCACGCGAATAAAAAGAGCCATAATTTTGAACGTGTTTCTCGTCTTTGTAGTGTTTGCCGATGTGCAGTTCAAAATAAATGTGGATGTGATGTTTCAAAAATTGGGGGTATGAAGGGTGTATGACCGTGCGAAAAAAATGAGAAACAAGATTAAAAATCCGCGCAGTGCACCGTCTCTTTACCACTGAAAGTCTCGCATAAATGCAGTGGTAAAATTTTAGAACGATTTGGGACGACAATCTGCCTTATCGTACAGTACCTTCATCATTATGATCATGATGATGGCATGCAAGCACCGTACACTCAGTGAATATCGACAAAAGGGTCCCGATCAAGTCACTATAAACAGGGTAGACTGTACAATTGTACACTCACCTTGACATAACTGACGCGAGGCAAGTTTTTGACGATGTTACCAAATTGAAAGGTCAGCGCCATCAGTGAGCTGACACCGAGCGTGATGCGGGCGGGCAGGGCCTTGGTGTCGATCCAGAATGCAATCCATGAGATGAAGACACTTAGATAAGTGGGCAGATATGCCTGAAAGCGCAAGGGAATCGGCGTTGGAGGTGATGTTTCAAACAAATCGGTATAGGGTACGAGTTTCTTTCCGTAAGACCCAGTTTGCGATCGGCCGGGCGTGAATGGTCGGGTCTGAACCTGTGCCCCGATGCTCTGGTGCACATTCGTTTGTGAAAACAGGACGAAACACTACATATGTACGTTGTAATTTTGCTATAATAATATCAAGCCCAGGTAGCGTCCCATGCCACAGTGATCTTGCAAACAGTATTCTCCAGCCAAAAAAATTCACGTGAAGTTAATCATGCTCTAAAAAAGCGTCGCTCCCTCCCTCCACCCGCCAAAACTATTTCGTACGTGACCATTTTGTAATCAAGCGCTTTTGCCCCCCTGTCTCATGCGCCAGACCACCCTTCGTGACGTAAATTGCAATAAAAGTGCAATATTCGGTCAAAGTCAAAATTGTTTCGCCGACCGGGCTGAAGAACACTTCCGTGAGCGCTTCACCGAACAAAAAAAAACGTGGAACCCGCTGCAGCAGCTGGCCATACGTGTGTGTGCACAGAGCTGATCGGTTTGGCAAGACAGTTTGGCAACTTTGATAATTGCCACTTGTGAAATGTTGCATGTGACTCGGAAACAGGCAACAGTTGTGCAGAACTGTGCAAGATTCAACTGCTATAGAAAAAAGATCTGACGTTCCACGTCCTCAGCTTATCAGGGTGATGACATAACTGATTGTTCGCTATTATAAATTTACGAAAATTTGGAGCTGATAGAGATTTCAGAAAAAAGAAAATACAATGCATCAATGAACCACCTTCTGAATGAACATACCTACTAAGTTGGTTGCAAAATGTTGATCCACCTGCTGGAGGTTCTGCATTTCTACGATTCGTAACGCTTATTCTCACGTGCGCATAGTACTCATCAGATTTTCAGTATCATTTAGCGCACTTTAGTCTTCTATCAGTCAGTGGACTTTGCAATTCCCGAAAATCCTGACGAAAAAAAAAACATTACAAAAACAAAAAATAACCAACTTGTAAGATATAGAATCCCCTCTGTCGTTTGAAGACAAACCGCGCAGCAAGCTGGTCCCACCAGCCTGCCGTGTAGGCCAACGAAGTGGACATGGTAGCGTGACTGATTAGAATGAAATCCGGCAATTTCTTGCCACCGACTATGGTCAATGGCGCTTCGGCTTGCCAGAATATTCGCACTTCGGCCGTGTTGTACGAATAGGACTCGAATATTAGCTCGCACTGTTGTGTGTCCATCGGGAAAAGGGTGAGATCCATCTCGCACGGGCCTTGCACGTTCACTCTGAAACATTTGGTGGTGCTGTGCTTGGAAGATGGGGCCAACTGGCTCAGTGAACATGGGAAGTTGAAATGAGTGTTTGCAATAATTTTCGAAGAAGCAGCCTTTATCACAAGGATTTGGTCTCAGTTCACTGAAATTTATGGTGAAACATCATGATATGATCAGCTACAAAATTGACGGAGATACTATTACTGGGGGTATACACCAAACCAGTGCGCGGTAACTGTGAGCAGACCTAGATGAGCTAAAAATCGTTAGGAAGTTTCTGTGCAGGCAGGAATGCAAAATACCAACGTTTCTTCCCGCCGAAAACAAGAAACAGTAATACGGTCCCTCAACAAACCAACCACCGAAGCTCACCTGTAATTCACCCAGACAGTGCCGTTCGGGAAAATGAGCAATAGAATGTTCGGGTTGGGCGAGGCGTGCACTTTCACATGTTTGCTGTTCGCAAAACACACATTCGGAGTCCAAATGGCTTCCAATTTGTGCCAGGACATCGATAAATTCGACAGACAATAATTGTCGTGAATGAATGTCAGTCTTGGATCGAGCCAAATCTGACTGAACCACACATCCGCCTTGAAGCTCGATGTGAATTCGGAGATTTCGGTGATGTCTTGGACTGTCATTTCGACCTGGGTCAGAAGGGATCTTTAAAGGGTGTGTTGAACGTCACGTAATGTAACATTTGGTTTTCTTTGGTGAGAACTTGGAAAGGAGAGACGGTCGCCGAGTTCTTTTTTTGCAAAGTTCCTCATCGTGTTTGACTCGCTACATCGTGAATAAATCTACACACACATAGAGGATCACTTGTGGAGTGGAATCAAGTAATCAGCACCTTGACTCCACGATGTTGCAAAACACAGCGGCCACAAGTTACTGTACAATTGGAATTGTGTCCTTGCGTGCACCCCATGTGCGTTTATCATATCATTATACGCCTGGCTAGCTGATGTTTCACTCAGAATAGCAAATTTCTTCCAAATACAACCTGAACATTCGTCGACTCAGCTGAAGGCAGATTGTTCTTGTCATACTTGTCCGGATGGAAGAGTTTCTGAATAAAAAGTTCTTTTTAGTACCTTCACAATTATATTTTCGGGAGAAATTTAAAGAAAGGAAGAATTTAAAACAAAATTAACACTGAAACCTGAATGAGCATTTTTCTCAACGTTTCATTCACAGCCGTGCAGTCTGACTGCTCCACCGTGCCATACAAATCGCTGTGTTCGTGTGAAACATCAGCGTACGAATCGCCGCCCCCACTTGCTGCGTCTGAAGAACGACAAAAAAAGTTTCACCGCAGGCAAAATTTGGGCAAATGCTCAGGTTGTTACTCTACCGTCATTTGAAAAATTTTCATTTGAACAGCCCCCCTGTCTACACGACGCTGTGTTGTTGTTTTTGGGTTCGACACCCAAACGGGCGAGCAAACATCACAGCCGAGCCCCTTGAGAAAGGTCAGTAGGCGGAGCGGCGTCCTGACAGCTGCACGGTGTCTTGTCCATTTAGTGGCGCGGCAGGCAGAATGGAAGGCATGCACTTTGTTGGCATATGGCCGGATCAAGCTTGTGTGAACTCTGAGCCGCCACACCAAACGTATGCTCCCGGAAGGACTCGAAACTCCGACCTCCCAGCCACCAGGCCTGGACAGCCAGTTGCTCTACCAACTGAGCTACGGGAACGCGGTCTGGCTGCGGCTCAAAGTTGCACTTATACCCATGCAACCGTGCAGACACACACTGCTTTACACGCCACACGCTACACGTTGCGCTGGCTGGCAGACTTCCAGTCCACACTTGGTCGGGCTGCATAATGTGTTGGGCTTTTGTTGTAATTTTGCCCAGAGTAAACGTTGCTCCGCTGTGAGGTGTGAGATACTTTTACGCTGGATAAAACTACAGAAACAACGATATCGCAAGATATATACAGTACATTAGGTACGGTCCAAACGAGTTCGTACCCCCCCCCCCCCCGACCACAACCGACCGACCCGACAATGTCAGCAAAGTGCATACCGGCCAACATGTTTTCCGGTGGTGCCCAAGTGACCACAAATTTAAGAAAAAAGTGAAACCGGCTTCAAACCAGGACTCACTTGATACATTCGGCAGCAGCAGCATGAAGTTAGCGAGGAATGATACAATCATTTTCGGGTTTCTTATTTTAATTAAGGCGAATATTTCACGATATTTACGTCGGGGCTGGCAAGCAGCACGATGTCACGTCATATTTTAAATAATAAATTTTCTTTATTTTCAGATTCAGTTCATTATTGGTTAATATTCAGTTACAATTTGGAAAATTAGTCCGGTGAATTATGGCAGCCGAGGTTGCTTCGTTGTTTTTCTTTGGCCGAAAATGATCAGTTTCGATGTTTGTTGTTGTTGTCTAAAATATAATAATATGATCGAGTGCAAAGACTCTGTGTTGTATTAAACGTGCATTGTCATGTCAGAAACATCGCAACCAACCACTATGCTGTATATGTATACATAGGTGATAATTGTCGTCAGTATCCAGATTATTGAGCGCCCCAATTGAGCGCTAAAATTGTGCGTTGCTTCTACGACATTATAATAAGCCAAAGTCAAACGACAGTTTTCACGCGCAACATTTTTTGTGCCGAACCTTCGTGATTTCTACTGTTGAGAAAACTTGGGGAAGGGGTTATACAAGAATACAATGGAGAATTTCTTTCCAAAATGGCATTTTGACTTTTGTTATGTTATTTACAGTCAACCCTCTCTATAACGACATTCTACCTAATCCGACTGTGTGAAGCGAAACAACTATGTACATATACAGTATGTGCATATTGTGGTAGCCGAAAATGGCAGGTCCCGACTATGTCAATTTAACGAGGGCAGAATGTATAGATCGATTGCCAACATGAATGACACTAAGGAACAATAATGCTTTCTGGGCTGAAGTTTTACGCGCACAGTACATGCCTGCGCGTACGCGCAATGGTTGCAGCTTAGTCAGCTTGAAAGTGCCCTTCGGGAATAATCTGGATTAGACATCCAAACTGGCTGAAAAACAAAAAGGAGTACACAGTTGACGTTTTGTTCGTGAGACCGGGAAGAAACCCGCAACACACTTCGAAAACTAAAAAATCTGAGTAGTGTCAGCATAGCAGGAAATCCGCTTTCGGCGCTTTCCCGCATACAGCATAGTTACACCAGGGCATCGTCAGTGTGAGTGCACCGCAGTTACATAAACCTGGGTGGCTCGCTACAGTAAAACCTTTCAGTCCAGTTCTGAGGTTTGAGACACGCGCTGTGCAAGTGCAGTGTCCTTTATTTCTGTTTTGTCGGGAATATAGAACACGGGATAACGAATGACACGGGCGGGATCTCGCACTGACTTGCGCTTTTGTGCGCAGCAGTGATGTTCTACTCGAGCAATAAGATCTGCTCGAGGTCCTTTTTGGAGGTCATTGGCCAGAGGTGTTCGCACCGACGAGGCCTGGCACCTCGCCCGTCTGTGAAAACAGGCAGAAACGGGCAAAACTCACTGCTGTTACGTTATTCTAAATCAATCACTGGGGGTCAATTATTGAGCGGCTTACGGGGTGTCATTATTCTCTAAATTTGTGTTTATTAATGTTGAAATGTCAATTATAAGGCTTTAGGCCATGAACGATGGTTTAAGTTTAATATACAACACTAAAGCCTTGTCTATCAATGCACGTGTGGGGTAACGTAATGCTCCTATTTTGTGGGATTCTTCCTCGGTTCAATCTGAGGTGTCTTATTTTCGACAACGTGGTAGGTATCGAAGATCACACGGCTAGCAGCATCCACCTTGGTCCCTTTCATGAAAGAGCACCGTAGACAGGGCATTACTAAAAATAGCTTCATCTAGCGCATCTATAGCTTCATAGCGCAAAAAACGTGTAGTTCAGGTATATCACAACAAAATAGGTCTTCTCGATCCGTACACAAATGAGTCAAAGCGTTCCAGAAACCAATATTCAATCAACAACATGAACCGCAGGTGGTTACTGGTGTCATTTCATGGCTTCGCAATGCTAAATAGTTTGAAATTCAGATTAAATTGACGGGATAGCTGGAGAACACATAGTCGCTACTTTCTGGATTCAGACGCGTGACGGTGACATTTGTTGGGGGCATCATGATGAGCTGAGACATCTTCTTGCCACTGTGCAAACACGCAATCCATAAAATTGCATTGGGGGCGGAAATTTTTCCTCCGCACGCCCCGCGCACGCACGCATTTGCCCAGCGAGAAAAAGTTGTTGGTTGCGGTGTGGTGTTGGTCGCGTGCATGTATGATGGTGTATTGCCAGCTGAGAATGTCATTCAGTTTTGTCACTCACAGTGTTGTCAGTCATGCATATGCTTTCACATCAAATGTTTGATACAAATCCAAAGTCAATAAGCCTAAGAACAGAAGTGCAGCAGCGGAGTGCGTTGCTCCCTGTCAGTCAATGGCTCTGACAAACGCATTTTGACTGACAAACGTCCCTGACCTAACGTGACTGTGCACACGCGGTATAGGTGCGGGAGCACACGAGAGTTCAATTCAACTCGATAATAAGAAAACTGGCTAACGTGCTGTGCCCGCCCTCCTAGCGGGTCGTTGTTGGAAGCACAATGCAGTTATGGACATTACTGTACTGCGCTCGCAGAGGTTCGACCACCAAAAACACATGCCTGGGCGTGCTCGCGACGAAAAGTAACAACACAGAGACAAAATTGGGCAACCACATTCTGCCCGGATGCAGAGTAGCGCATGGTTTTCATGCTTGTTGGAATTGATTAGACGAAAATGAGCGCTGGTGACACAAATTGCCTTGAAAAATCAGGAAGCTCCTGGCGTCCAACGAGCTGCCGAAATACAGTAGCAACGAGAAAGTTGCAAGGGCGAAAAAGAACCCCTGCCGAAAGCTAAGCGCACGCCAGTGAAAGTGCTGGCAAAACCCGAGCCACAAATTAAATTTAGTCAACCAACGAACCAACAAGCAAGCACATAGGATACACGCAAAAGGGCACACACGTATGTTTGCTTGCACAGACACTCAATTCAGCAGCAGTCCATGGTGACGTGTACCGTACCTTACCCACTGTGCATGCACGCGCACACTCAACTGTAGCCAAAGGTACACCACGGCATGGCTACTAATGCACCTTGCAATTTGATCAGAAGCTCGCACCAAGACCCAAATTTGGAACCAAGCTCTTTCAAGCTCGGTGCACGGACTGAACATATTTCTTCGTTAAATTGGTTGGTGCAAACCCCAGCCGTTACACAGGGTTCAACTATTGGCTCAAGTTTTGAGTTCTGTGAAGCGTATAAAGCTCAGTCATTCCTGTATACGTAGTGCACGCAGGTTCAATAAATAAATGTCAACAGCACCAACACGCCAATGTACAGTCCACCTTCTTAAAAGTCGCATAACGGAGAAAGCATTTTCTGTCACTGGAAAATAATGCATCACAGACGTATGGAGAGAGCACTGTTTCGGTGTCACTATGTTTATACACAGTCCGACGAATCATGTCAGAACATGCTCATGTGTGTACATGTATGTATGTTCCATTATTAGTTTCGGATCACAGACACAGTCTTGTCTAGACGTCGTGTGTCATTTTTTGACAGCTATCGCTAACCGGCTGTAAATACACGGCGAGATCAAGGTTTACCGATTGTCACATGTGTATACTGTACGGAGCTAGGTCAGGAAAATGGCCAACACCTGCGGCAATCGACGGGTGGTCAGCCAATTTTCCTGTGGTCGGAGGCATCTAGGCAGATTTTTAGGCAACCGGAACTCAAGCTCAACGACGTCAACTCCTGGTTACGTGTCGAACAACCGAAAAAATTGTTTCCTTGTCTCAAATGTTACCTTGTAACTGTATATGCAAACGCCTTCAAAAAATCAAAATAAAGTGTCAGACGTGTCAGTATAATCCTGTTCGTTTCATGGACTGTCTGTTCGCCGGGCAATCTAAGCGAGCGAGGTGGTGCATTTCAGCACACAAACGGTCACTATAAAGAGAGAGCGCTGTAACCTCTAATTCCCATGATCTGTGTGATTTGACCTGTTCGCAAGGGGCACCAAAACTTGAGAGATTTATGGCACGACGGCATCTGCAACTGAAGTCATTTTTGCAATTTGTACCCGAATTCCACGCTCAGACAGAGATGAGGAAGTGCTCTGGAACTGTTTGCGCTGCGCTCCAAGCACAGACTGAGTATATTGTCGCAGTTTATGGCTCAAAGATCGTGCAGGTATGTCCGGAAGCTAAAAAAAATAATGATGGTGCAGATGCTGCTCCTATAAAATTGTACAGCATCAGATTAAATATCCGAACTCCGTCCCCGGACTTCTAATGCACGCCACTGAGAAAATGTACCATGAACATGCGTGAAGGATGATGCTAGGGCCGAAGAAATAAAAATAGCGATAAAGCAAAAGTAAACCCATCCCCAGTCTGATGCCCTTGCTTCACACAGTCCCCAAAAGTCCCGCACGCCAGCAAATGTCCCTAACAATGGGCTACAAATGAGCGTAAACACACAAACTATACATTCGCTGCGCTCGCTTACCGAATCATCAATTTTTTGACAGCGCGGGAGTACGAAAAAACTGAAATCTGTGTCTTCTGTTCGAGATTGCACGTGAATCTGCGAGTTTCTTTTTGGTCGAAAATGTGTGCTCGACATTCTGCGACAGCGCACATCGAAGAACGGTTACCGCGGCGTACGCGTGATTGGATTTCAGTCGGAAACGGTTGGGGTCACGTACCCATAGCCATCTGGTGCATTCGCACTGACGATGTGCAAAGGTCAAGACGAGCATAACCAATAAGACCCCATTGCTCCGGAAATTCACAAGTGATAGGTACATCATGGCGCATTAGTAGACACGAGAATATGTGTGAAACAGCAGCTAAACGTCTTTATCATGATTGTCAATTTTTTGAAACCGTTATCGGTGGTGGGCCAACGATTTTTATTTTCAATATCTCAGAGTGACTGATGCCAACAGCCTGCATGATTGCATACTAGCCTAATGTTTCATGTGAAAAAAACAGACAGTGTCGGTTTCTGTTACAAACTGATTGTTGAAGTTCAGAACGGCCACTGTAGACTCAAATTCTAACCGCCATAGATTATTGAAAGAACATGAGCATAAGAAGAAAACGCAATGGGCGTTCCAGGCTGTTTTGAGTCAAACTTACGCAATAAAGGGCATCAAAGTTTTATCAAGCATCCGAAAAAACGACGCTTACTTTCATATGGCACGCGCGTGTTACTGGATGAATAGCCCAGACGCACTATTATTCTTGGGCGGAACACCCGAATGGTAATATACTTTACATGTATAAATTGTTGTCATGAAACAAAAGTACTGAAACAATGTGCGGAAGTTGTTAATAAAGCCTCCAGATCTGGTAGTACATGTGCACGCGGGAGTTTTTTTTCCAAAACTGCCTGTGCAACTTGAAAAGATCCGGACAACTTTGTCAGCGACGATATCACAAACAGCGACGAAGTCACACAACCTGCACAGCACCGTTTCGGAACGTGCGGACTTGCAGCACAGTAACTTGGCCATAAATTGGCCAATACTCAGCTTGGGTCTAAACAGATCGTCGACGACAGTGGTCAACTCATGAGTGAACACGGAGGAAAATACTACGTGGCGCGACCACACGCATCAATTAGCCCATAAATT
This sequence comes from Rhynchonema sp. JSB1_4, assembly GCA_030248065.1. NCBI lineage: Eukaryota > Metazoa > Nematoda > Chromadorea > Monhysterida > Xyalidae > Rhynchonema > Rhynchonema sp. JSB1_4. The sequence continues at coordinate 34,851 of JASAMV010002548.1, read as the reverse complement.
CAAACTTATATTTAGTCGCGTGCAAAAATATCCAATAATCAACTGTGCAGGTGTTTGGAAAAGATGCTTACTCAGGTATGGTACGAAGGAACGAGTTTCAGCAAAGTACGAAAAAGAAAGCTGTGAAAAACTACGCACAATTTCGGTGCTGTGATAAACACCACAGGCAGACTGCAATGCTCTGCCCTGCCCAACTCTCAGCAGTTTCATGAAGCCAAAATTAGCTTCAACACAGATGCTCTTTCCATTTTCGTGAGCGCTTATCAGTCACTAGCAGCTGCTCAGAAAACTGAGAGATTCAGAGACACGTTTCGCGTTGACACGGGTTTCCTGAATTATCAGGCTGGGCTGCGAAATTAGATTTCCTGAGGTGCACGGAAGCGAGTCAGATAATAAAGTTGAGACAAAGGATGGAACGCTTCCCATATTGCACACTCGCTTGCTAAGCATATTGCAAAATTACTCTTCGGCTACATGTATACATTGTAAAGAACTGCCGATATTTTTATGTCAAGTTGGACAAACGGATCTGTTTTTGGTCCGATGTGTGCTTAACTCCGGTCAATGCGCCAGCCACTGAACCGTGAGCTCAAGGTGTGGCCAGGGTTGAAAAAAAAAATTTTTTTACTAACGAGCTTTTTTTTTTTAAAAAAAAAATTTTTTTTTTGATTTTTTTTTGACGAAAATTTTTTTTATTAGAAAAAGTGTTGCAAACGACGTTTCAGGACAAATGAAATCGATCCAACATATTTTTCAAAAATTGAAAAATTTTCGCCTGAGACCCAACTTGTGCGGTGACACCCGGTAGTATTGTGCAGATTCTATGGTCTTCTACCAGTCTGAGGTTGATGTTGACTAACGATGTTACTCTAATGTATTGTAGCATGCCGTACAACGTATTTTAATGCATCTAATGCCGTATATCTGACATACGACCATCAAAATATCGATTACAGCCCAAATCTTGCGTGTCAGATCGACTTTGCGCGCCCGGTTTTGCACCAGACCTATGTATATACATGTGTAGTAGCATGCAGTAGTACATTATCGGTGCCACATCACTATAAAAGACCAGCCCCGCGCATCCCTGAACGGATTTGGGGACAATACAGGGCGCCGCAGGCGCGATTTTGGAAAAATTGTCCCGTCCACAGGAAAAAAGTGCCAATTTTTGGCCTCGAAAAAGGCCATTTTTGGACATTTCAGCCCTTTTTGGGCAACTTTTTTTATTAAAAAAAAAGCAAAATCTGTTTCAAAAAAAAAAATTTTTTTTTTAAAAAAAAAATTTTTTAATTAACCACTTTTTTTTTGAAACAACCCTGGGTGTGGCTATTTACGGGATCACAGAAGCGCACGGTAAACGTGCTACAGGAGTGTACTGCTGTATTAGTCTTGATCGAAAACTCACAGCGGACTGCAAACATTGATGTAACAAGAAAACGACACAGAACCGAGTTTTAATTGTTCAATGCAAATAGCTTCTTTGTACATCACCTTGTATGAAGCTCAACGGAATGGGCTTACTGGAGTGGTCAAGTGATAGCATTATCTTCAGCAGAAAACTACCCATAATAGATCTAAAAACGAAACAAATCTAAAGTTTCTGCCAAAGCCACAAAGACGAAGACTCAACTCAGCCACAGCGGAAAAATACAATATCTACTACCCTGCTTTCAGAAAAAGTATGCACTGTTTTTATCATAACCCTTCCGAGACTGCGTTGACCCGCCCTGAAAATTGTGGTTTAGGTATACGAAAAGAAAGGTGACCTTTCTATGTGGCAGAGCTTTTAGCGTTTACGCATATGGCTGAACTGTGGCTTTCCTTATTTATATTTGGAATAAAGTGCTTAATGTTTGGTTCTGGCTGTGTCAAAAACATTGGCGTAAGCTTCACATCTGCGGTGCCTTTTAAAAGCGCGCAGTGATTTTGAGTAAAATGACAGAAGTTACTCTCACACATGTCCACTGAAACCGCGTGGTTTCGAACATTCTCATGATAAAAAAACACAAACGATAATATTTGGATATGTGGGTATAACCGACCTGACCCGTGTGAAAACCACGTCATACCAGGCAAGTAAAAGAGGCCATTTCCGGTTAACAGTCTGCAGTTATTGTTGCCAAGAATCAGAACATGGTGGCTCGATTGACGCAATAAGTGAAACATCAGTTTTAGACCATAATGCTGCGTGCAATTTCTGGTGACAAGTACGCACAGTATCCAGGTCAGCTTTTTCTGATTCAAGGCTGGACACAACGCCTCACCCCCTACTGAGCGACCACCACTGGGCATTGACTGTCTGTCAAACATGAGTGGAGTGAAATTTTCTCTTGAAAACGTGAAAAAATAGCGTTTGATTTGTTGGGTATGTATGTACATATTTGGGCTATCATGTGCCTGTTTGAGAGATACTGAAGCTACGCTCAGCTGGAAGTAGAAACGGAATACTTGCCAACTACGGAGAACATGGAGACTGCAAGGCACTAAAATTCAATTATTTCAGTAGAACCAAAAACTTTGACGGAGATATAATTTGGCGGGGTGCTGCGCGCGCAGCGGGGTGTGGCACACGAGTGTCAACAACGGTGGGTTTGGACATGTTTTTATTCGGGTCATATTGGCACGCGCGCAAGGATACAGCACGAGCGAGCTAAGCACCGGAAACGGCACGGGGTACGGGCTGCCTAATAAGGACGGGTCAGAAATAGACACGAGTACTGTTTGTATATGTCAATAACTCACGTTTGGCACAGGTTAAAGCGTACACACATCACCTGATATATTCCTGCAAGAGTTGTACAAAATTCAGTAGTGCGATTACTACACAACTGAAACGAGGTTCACAGGCTTCATGGGACAAAAATGGTGTCGGGTTCAGTTGGACAATCGTTCAAGCAGAATCATGTATACAGTATATCTAATGGCTTTCATTAACAATTCAAATACCGTACAACCAAACCTTCACTTACAATAATTGTTGATAACCAAGAAAGAAAGAGCTGTTCTCAAACCTGTGTCGTTAATTATAACTGACTGAGCTTCAGAACAAGGAAGACACGATGCACATTTTTCAAACGGTTCCCTGCGTGACGTCACTACGTGCAAACGTGTAATGAGCCGATTCAAAAATATCTCACAGTAAGCAAAACACTGCCAAACTAAGAACCGTCGATGTATATTCAAAACCTCTTTCAAGAGTGCCCACCTTTCTGAGTCAGGCAACAAAATGAACTAATAATTATCGACCGATACTCTAAACGCTCCCAAAGGTGCGCGTGGGTGACCGCAGGCCAGACCGGCTTGAAAAAAAGAACACCATGCTGTATTTCTTTTAACGGGGAAGACCGGTTCGTCGTTATATGCAATCGCGTTTAGCACACGCAAACCAAGACCAGTTTCAAATTTCTCTCATTTTTTTCTTGAAAAAAAAACAAGGACAACTGCAGGTCCCCCCTTGTTCGCCACAAATGACCGCGCTCGAATGGTTACGGCAGTAAATCTTGTCAGTCGAAATTCGCAACGCGTAGCTGGGGAATCGACCTACCATCGCTGGAGTGTCGACTGGCATCTTACCACATATACCATCATCATTTTGCTTCTCTACAAATTGACTGTCCAACAAAATAAGCGGCCGGTGTTCTACATTCCGTTCGGTTTGCCAATGAGGGCTACCAGGCATTGTGCACCTGCTGTGTTTTCAGACTACGAAACGAACTATACCGCACATTTTCACAAGGTTCGCCGGGAGAGCACACGCTGGTTCATGATAAAGTTGCAAACTGACACGCTTTTCAAAGCGTACATGGGGACCCAGACATGACAGCACAGCGCCGATGTGCACAAAAAGGGCCGAATTGTGTCTGCGGGTCCCCGTGGAACACTGAGTTTGGTTCTCTGTCGATTTAGCAGTCACAAACGAACCAAGTCTACAGGGACACTCACGTGCGACGTTCAGGTTTGGAGGAACATTCTTTTTTCAAAGGCTCAAAAATGTCTGCACCGTGTGGGTCCGTAAACCTGTTCTGGTTTGGTACCCAGTTTGTGTATGAGGACTTTTGGTAATAGGATGTATTAGCCACTCAGAACAAAACAATATTGATACAATAAACACAAAATTAGTGTTCACGCTCGCATGTGCGTTGATATGTTGATAACTGTGCGTGATTTTCATTGTTTTTCGTCAACATTTTCTTTCAGCGGAAACGATTTTGCAGGAACTCAATTGCGAAAAAACGGCCCGGCCCGAAGAACGATGAAAGGCCATCATAACCCAGGCATCAGCTTATGGTACACGTATAGATGCGTGACAGATAAATTTATGGCGGGATGTTATCAAAAGCTAGCTAGACCAAAAAGGACCAAAAACGTCGTCGCGAAATGATACGCCGGAGCGATGATAAGTAACCATCAGGGGCCTATCGTTCATGATTATGCCATTTGGTGTTTGACGGGAAAAACGTAAAATTCGGGATCATTGTGGAAATGCACGAATGGAAAGATAGATACGGCAATATTTCTGCGTATATTCTTGCTTTCTGTTTTGTAATAAGTTCGAACAAAAACGGTACCGGGTATTTTGACCATTCACTTTCGAAATGTAGGGTACCTAAATACCTAAGTTAGTACACCCACACCTCGGGTCAGGTGCCGCAACCGGAAGATCATTCCGTTATTTCATGCAAAAAAGTGCTAACACACACGAAAGGCAGGCCCAGACGTGGTCATCTGGGCTGGGGGGGCAACCCTTGCAAACCTTTGGCTGAAAAAATCGCCTTTTTGTATATAATCAGCTGTGCCGCACAGAGAAAAAAGCTATAAAAAACTTTGTTTGAATGCGTCATGAGACGCAAAAACAAGCAAGGTTGAGTGAAGATAAGAGGGACTAGCGACAATGCATAAGTCAGGCTCCAATGAGCACAAGTCCGGGCATAGCAGCGCAGTGTACTCAAACAGTTCAGACGTATATACAGGAGGGCAGAATAAATATTTATAAAACGAATACTTGGTTATGAAACCATACAAGATTCTTGCCAAACGAAACAAATTTCTTCTGTTTCGACCGCATCAAAATTACTCTAGCTCGTCAACCGCCGATGAACAGTTTTTTCTGCATATACGTCGAAAAACTAAATCGACTATATTAATTATAGCGACTAATTATTGTTGGAGTCCTATTCAATCAACGTTCGTCCCTCAAGACGTGAATAACAGACATTCTAGAATTCAGATCCCAAGTTTATAAAGGAAAAAGCACATTACTCCGCCAAGGAAACGAAATAGAGGAAGAGAAGTTCGCGCATTTCTGGAAAGCTGCTGTTTTGCCGGCCAAGTCTTTTCGACCGCTGTCTTATCCGGTATCAGCCAACGCAACAATAGTACATCCCTACATACAGTAGGTAAGGTAGTACATTTTAAGATGCCACCTGGACCGTATGTGCATGTCCTTGAGAGGCTTCGGCTGAGAGGAGCCCCTCTGTTTAACGTCATGACGAAGCAGCGAGGTGCACTTTGGAACGTTATAAGGAATGAAATGCCTCTCAATATCAATCTATCAACCTTGGCTCAAGCAACATTACATTATATTTGGAGACACTTGTAATTTAAATTAGAAAGTAGAGAATTGAAAACAAGTTTATGTGATCCTGATGTTAGAAGGAAATTTGTATAGGTATGTACATATTGGCTTGTCTGCTTCTGCAATACATAAAGTGATCGAAACTTCAATTCCAAATGTGCACACAGACAACAACACTGCTCTGCGCGAGACGTAATGGAAAACAGGCCTTTCGGTACAACTTCAAGAAAGTACCAAGGTCTCGGTTGAGTTCCTTGTAAACGGAGAGGACTCGACAAAAGTGTCCACAAAAGGGGCACAAGCCTCCTGGTTGGTGCAAAGGCGTGCGCGTGTTGGCCCTCCTGAGCGCGCACTGATTAGTGGCCGACCTACCGGAATAGGTCCGTCCATCATACCCAGAGTCACTGGCCTGCTTCTTGCCGCCGTGGAATGCATACTCATACTGGTATGAACCAGTAGTTCGCGTATACCTATACCTATATTTTCGGCCATAAAATTGCAAATGGTGCACACCAAGACTTCCGATAGTGGTTTATTAGCCTGAATGGGCAAGGAACGCTCATGATGTCCTTGCTAGACAAAAGTGTCCCGGTCCTGGAACTTTGTAGCCTCATTTCTCTTTGTGACAGGATTGTGGTTTTGACTACGAACATTAACGACTTGTTATTATACCATGACAGGTGCACAGGTACAAAGCTACCAATAGCAGCGTCGTAATTCAGGCATGCGTGAACCATAAAAGTTTCGACATGCTTAACAGGTGCAACGTCACGCATGTTGACCAATTCATAAGCGAACCCCAGGAAATAAAACAATGTCTGATATCTCAAGCAATGTGATGGCATATTCCAGTACGTACACATTGAGCCATTCAATAATCTTTGAACAAGTAGATTTAGCAGCTGACACATAATTTAAAGCATTATGGCGTCGAAAGGCCCTCAAATTGTGGATCCATACTGTGTCTCTCTTTCAGTTAATCGTGGAATTTATCGCGTACAAACATTACTCGGTACCAAATATATGTAGCTTTTTTGTTCGTTTATAACGAAGAGTACCCAACTCATTAATGCCACACGGGAAGTGACACACAGTCCGACTGCCAGCGCGCGAGTCCAAAATGAGGAAATGGAAACTTATTTATGTTTTTTTCTTCAAATTTCCGCCCGGTCCCTGCTGCGGCCGCTCCCCACCGCAGTAGAAGAGGAAAACAAACAAAAGCTTTGGTGTCGGTGCTACTATGTTCAAAATGTGATGTCGTGAAACATCAGGAAAATGAAGTCCAGTCAGTTCAAATGGAAGGACAATATCAGACCATACGACGCTTTGCTCGTCTTCGGCCTCAAAGCTGATAAATACTCAGCCAAATCAACAGGTGCGGTCGTGCAAACTTCCGTTACAGCAACCGGAAACCATCTGCACACCTATATGTATGTATACTTCCTCAGGACTATAGATTCAGGGAATTTCAAATGTTAGTGGTCAGATGAACTTCCTGGAAGAAAATGAAGAGCGCTGCAGCCAGGGTTGGATTAAAAAAAAAAAGTAAAAATTTTTTTGTAAAAAAAAAATTTTTTTTTTTTAAAAAAAAAGTTGGCCACTTTTTTTATTTTAAAATTTTAAAAAGTAAGTCCACTTTTTTTTATTATTTCATCACTTTTTTTCGTTATTTTCTGACTTTTTTAAGATAAAAATGCATGTTTTCATGTGTTTTATTGCCCATGTTTCTCAAAAAATTGCCTGTGGCGCTTCTACTTCAGTTTGAAATGGTGTTGTGATGGACTCATACAGTTCCCAGACATCCCAACAACAGCTGCATGTATAATATAGGACACCCCATACCGTATACTGTACAGTTATTGAGCGTGTCGTAAGCGCTATCCACACACTCCACGTTGCTCGCCTGTTTGCAGTTGTGTGGATTAGCTATTTGTTGCTTTTGTGACACAAAGTGATTATGGTGTGAGTCTTTATCTCTCAGCAAATTTATCCCCAAATTCACAAACAGAAGCAAGGTTGGTCTTCCCTTTGTCACATGCAGTATGTATACTCACATTACACACACATTACCTTCGAATTTCGCAAAATCATGACCAAAAGGGATTAGATCGCAGGTGATTACGTAAACATGCAAGTCAGTGGAAAAGTTCTCTTTAGTGTCCCTCAAAACATACGTTACTGACATGATTTCAGAAATTTGATTCCTGAAGAAACCAATTTTTTGGGGGTCCGGAATAAAAAAAAGTGATTTTTAAAAAAAAAATTTTAAAAAGTTTTTTTTTTAAAAAAAAAAAGTTCGATAATAAAAAAATTTTTTAATCCAACCCTGGCTGCAGCGCAAGCAAATAACGAATATCCGTGCATCGCGCCGAGATTGATATGCGCGCCTCTCCAGCACGTTTTATTGCTGACGGTCATGACCAACATAGGTATGCAAGCCTGCTTATAGTGCTGTCGTCAACTCAAATCGTCGACTCTTGTTGTCAACCCCTATGCTATAATTTCTCGCGCTCATTTAAGGCTGCTTGAGTTGAAGACGATGGTCGACCACTTGCGTTGACGACCGTGCTGTTAGCCTGCAAGCCAACGTGCCTAGGATATTGATTACGCTCGTTACTCATAATCTCTGAACTCAAAACCAGAAACTGAAAAGCCATCCAAAGCACAAAAGTAACGAATCACTAAATGGTTCCATTGCACATCAATCAATCCACTCGGCATCACGAATATTTATCACTACACAGGCACACTCGGTATTAAAAAAGAGCTTGTCCAGTCTTGCTTAACGTCAGATTCAGCTGGAGTCGTCAGAAAAAATTTATGTATCACGTCAAAATTTGAAGCACACCGTAGAAAAAGAACATTAGTAAGCGCTAAGCGCATGTGAATCAGCAGGGGTCGCTGAAAAAAACATGGAAATGAGTTATGGCGCCGGCGCTAGGTTTTTTATGAAGCCAATAACACGGAACAATGTGCAGGTGTACATGCTTGCTTTGGCTGATGCATGGCATGGTATGTACATTACCACATAGTGTCCAAACAATCGGTTTATTGGTCAACCGAGTATCAATGCAAAGAATGCCACTGGTTCAAGCGTAACTAGCCCGCAATAAAGCGAATCCGAAAAAGCATGCAGACCGTCACGGGCCACGTGACATTCGTATTATACGCGTTTACCCCAAAGTTGGTGCATTTGATGGGCAGCGCGCATGACGGAACATTATTACCCCTGATTATTACAAACTTGCTGGCGGCGCTAGCGCCTAAAACCACATATAACTCATCCTGCAGCTGTCATGTGCATGTTACGCTTGTTATTAACTGTACATGCTGTCTGCCGCCAGTGCCAAACTATGAGTCGAGCAGTGAGCGTGGTGCCAACTCGATCCGCTTCGGTTCTTAATTTAGTAATTGATGGACAACAACTGCCGTTCTGCGACCGGACAGCATGAAGCAGCAGGGCGATGCGTCAAATTGACATGCACGGTTGGAAATAACACGTTGAATTGCGCATATAAGTCACGTGAAACTTGTCGCTGGCTGCAAGGATATGAGTTGCAGATGCACACACGTGACAGAAACGCATGCGTTTCCGCATGCATGAACCAACCTGAAACGTGGTTAGTCATCTCCCTATCCATCCTCCAGGTGCACTGTGTTCGGCTTTATTCGTACATACACTAAATTTCCAAATTCGCTGCCGCACAGAAATATACGACCATAGTTGATGTCAAGTTCTAAAACCCGAACGCTACGGCTTCGATTAGATAAATGCGGGATGGCAAATTTCAGCATTCCGCATTCCGCGTTTACCTGCTCACCTTTGCGGAATTTTGAATTTCTGCAAGTAAATTTATGCTTTGGGTCACACATCTCAGTTGTTGTTTGCGTTAACACGCAACATTTGAGGTCAGCACGCAGGAAGTTGTCATAGTCACCCAATCACGCACCATTCCGCAAAAGTGAGCAGATAAACGCGGAAGAATGCGGAATGCAGAAATTTGCCGTTCTGCATTTATCTGCTCACCAATTTCCGCATTCCGCATATGATTTACAGCGACAACATTTGACGTTACGGTGCATGGTCAGTTTGACGATTGTGAGACGATACCTCATCCCGAGCGATACCTCATGTTGCGCAGTACCTGATTCTGCGACAATACCTCATGTCTCAGCGTCCCATAGTTAAGAGGGAACGAGCAGTTTCGTGCTGATTGTGTGCTGTTGACATGGGTTGGGAAACTCAAACTTGGGTTGCACTTTTGTCTAATGGGTACGCGCTCACAGCATGCAAACATGAAGCTGAAGGTTGCAGCGATTGCGAAGAAGCATGTGAACTGTAAATTGTGCATTCAGGTCAAACTACCCTCCAACAAGATGAACGTCATAATTTACACGCATTCGAAACTTTTAGAAGCTTGTGAGAAAACAGTACGTCGCATGCCATTGAAACCATATATCAATCGAATCCGCTCGTCAAGACGCATATGATGGTACAAGGTAAAATGCTATTGTTTAATTCACGTGACCACAAGACTGGTTAAGGATGCATGAAGTCCATGTGTGAATGCACCAGTGAGTGAAAAAGGAGGTTTTTCGACTTGCGCATGAGGTACTGCGCAGCATGAGGTATTTTCGCACATGAGGTATTGTCGCAGAATGAGGTACCGTCCCCGGACCAGTTTGACGGGCGCGTGCAAACTTTTGGCCAGGGGGTTGAAAAAAAAATTTTTTTATTAACGAGCTTTTTTTTTTTAAAAAAAAATTTTTTTTTGATTTTTTTTGACGAAAAATTTTTTTATTAGAAAAAGTGTTGCAAACGACGTTTCAGGATAAATGAAATCGATACAACATATTTTTCAAAAATTGAAAAATTTTCGCCTCAGACCGAACTTGTGTGGTGACACCCGGTAGTATTGTGCAGATTCCATGGTCTCCGACCAGTCTGAGGTTGATGTTCACTAACGATGTTACTCTGATGTATTGTAGCATGCCGTACAACGTATTTTAATGCATCTAATGCCGTATATCTGAGATACGACCATCAAAATATCGATTACAGCCCAAATCTTGCGCGTCAGATCGACTTTGCGCGCCCGGTTTTGCACCAGACCTGCATATATACATGTGTAGTAGCATGTAGTAGTACATTATCGGTGCCACATCACTATAAAAGACCAGCCCCGCGCATCCCTGTACGGATTTGGGGACAATACAGGGCGCCGCAGGCGCGATTTTGGAAAAATTGTCTCGTCCACAGAAAAAAAGTGCGAATTTTTTGCCTCGAAAAAGGCTATTTTTGGACATTTTAGCCCATTTTGGGCAACTTTTTTTTATTAAAAAAAAGCAAAATCTGAGTTTCAAAAAAAAAAATTTTTTTTTAAAAAAAAATTTTTTTAATTGACCACTTTTTTTTTTTGAAACAACCCTGCTTGGCACACGCAATTTGCTGATATGTGAACAAGAAGTGTTAATACAATTTGGATGGAAGATGTAAAAGGCAACTGGTGAAAGCAGCAGTGAACTGGAGGTTGGTCACACACTTGGAAACGACAACGATTGTTCGCATTCGCATGATAATGACAGATAGGACGTTGCTCGGTGCAGAAAGCACTACTCGCGCTGATGGGCGCGCGCTAGGTTTGAATTGGTAAAATAATTAGCTATTTTGCACTGATGTGCCGCAGATGGTGTTGAAGACGAGCGCTGTTAAGAACAGCGTGCAGATCGTAGCAGTGAACCGGTTTGGTGCGGCTTGACTTTGAAGTTTTGCGGGTTCGAAGCGTGCGAAGCGTTCGATTTGATTTTCGCATGCTTTAAGCACAGTGCTTTGCGATGTTATTTATGGAACTGTTCTCCGTTCATTTTGCCTCTTGTGCTTGTGTTTAACGGTTTCCATCCTTTCCTATTGTCGCCAGAGGTGGACCTGGGAGGAAAAGTCAAGATTCAGATTGGCGCACCCTCAGGGTGGCCCAAATTTTGGCGCACTCTGTAGGGTGGTGACAATAAATGGGAACGGACGGAAGAGCGCCCCGATGTTCAGTCTCGTACTCTTCAAATATTGAAAAAATCACGCGCTTCGCGCGTCGCACTCTCTTATGGTGCTCATAGCATCATGGAGCTCTCCAACAACAAACCAACTTTTTTTCGGGCGCCAAGCTTTGTCTTTCCCGCACTGCATCAATTCTGGATCCGTCATGCTCTGCACTCTTCCTGCTGCCTCTGGTTTGGCAACTTTTGCATCACGCATGTGACGTGGATTTCAATACCCCGAGGTGTCATAACGTATATAAAACCGCGTACGCAGGGTTGGAAAAAAAAATTTTTTTAAACAAGTTTTTTTTAAAAAAAAAATTTTTTTTTAAAAAAAATTTTTTTTTAAAAAGTCTCAGATTCGGGGAAATTTTCGCAAATTTGACTAAAAAACGCGCAAAATCGCGAAAAAATGCAACTTTAATTGACAAGTCTTTGACTTTAATTGACTTTAATTGACAATTCACATATCAGCAAATTGCGTGTGCCAAGCAGGGTTGTTTCAAAAAAAAAGTGGTCAATTAAAAAAATTTTTTTTTAAAAAAAAAATTTTTTTTTTTGAAACTCAGATTTTGCTTTTTTTTTAATAAAAAAAAGTTGCCCAAAATGGGCTAAAATGTCCAAAAATAGCCTTTTTCGAGGCAAAAAATTCGCACTTTTTTTCTGTGGACGAGACAATTTTTCCAAAATCGCGCCTGCGGCGCCCTGTATTGTCCCCAAATCCGTACAGGGATGCGCGGGGCTGGTCTTTTATAGTGATGTGGCACCGATAATGTACTACTACATGCTACTACACATGTATATATGCAGGTCTGGTGCAAAACCGGGCGCGCAAAGTCGATCTGACGCGCAAGATTTGGGCTGTAATCGATATTTTGATGGTCGTATCTCAGATATACGGCATTAGATGCATTAAAATACGTTGTACGGCATGCTACAATACATCAGAGTAACATCGTTAGTGAACATCAACCTCAGACTGGTCGGAGACCATGGAATCTGCACAATACTACCGGGTGTCACCACACAAGTTCGGTCTGAGGCGAAAATTTTTCAATTTTTGAAAAATATGTTGTATCGATTTCATTTATCCTGAAACGTCGTTTGCAACACTTTTTCTAATAAAAAAATTTTTCGTCAAAAAAAAAATCAAAAAAAAAATTTTTTTTTAAAAAAAAAACAGCTCGTTAATAAAAAAATTTTTTTTTCAACCCCCTGGCCAAAAGTTTGCACGCGCCCGTCAAACTGGTCCGGGGACGGTACCTCATTCTGCGACAATACCTCATGTGCGAAAATACCTCATGCTGCGCAGTACCTCATGCGCAAGTCGAAAAACCTCCTTTTTCACTCACTGGTGCATTCACACATGGACTTCATGCATCCTTAACCAGTCTTGTGGTCACGTGAATTAAACAATAGCATTTTACCTTGTACCATCATATGCGTCTTGACGAGCGGATTCGATTGATATATGGTTTCAATGGCATGCGACGTACTGTTTTCTCACAAGCTTCTAAAAGTTTCGAATGCGTGTAAATTATGACGTTCATCTTGTTGGAGGGTAGTTTGACCTGAATGCACAATTTACAGTTCACATGCTTCTTCGCAATCGCTGCAACCTTCAGCTTCATGTTTGCATGCTGTGAGCGCGTACCCATTAGACAAAAGTGCAACCCAAGTTTGAGTTTCCCAACCCATGTCAACAGCACACAATCAGCACGAAACTGCTCGTTCCCTCTTAACTATGGGACGCTGAGACATGAGGTATTGTCGCAGAATCAGGTACTGCGCAACATGAGGTATCGCTCGGGATGAGGTATCGTCTCACAATCGTCAAACTGACCATGCACCGTAACGTCAAATGTTGTCGCTGTAAATCATATGCGGAATGCGGAAATTGGTGAGCAGATAAATGCAGAACGGCAAATTTCTGCATTCCGCATTCTTCCGCGTTTATCTGCTCACTTTTGCGGAATGGTGCGTGATTGGGTGACTATGACAACTTCCTGCGTGCTGACCTCAAATGTTGCGTGTTAACGCAAACAACAACTGAGATGTGTGACCCAAAGCATAAATTTACTTGCAGAAATTCAAAATTCCGCAAAGGTGAGCAGGTAAACGCGGAATGCAGAATGCTGAAATTTGCCATCCCGCATTTATCTAATCGAAGCCGTAGCGTTCGGGTTTTGTGAAAAGCATTTGCAAGAGGATGTGAACTTGATTGTCGAGCACTTCTCCAAACACAAACTTCTCTCCATTAATTCTACCAAAACAAAACTCCAACAATTTGCTCGCTCAAGTTCATGTCCCGCTGTCCCTGCTATTGTGATTGATGAATGTCTGATTGATGTTGTCGATGCAAACAAATATCTGGGTGCTATTATTGATTCCAAGTTTGATTTTGGTCTGCATGCTACTGCCACGTCTGTGAAAGTGAAGAAAATTGCTGGTTCATTGTACCGTACCTTTCGTAATGATCTACCTGTGTCTGTCATGCGTTATCTGTATCAAACCTTGATTTGCTCTGTCATGTACTATTCGTGTGAGGTGACCTATCCTGTTCATGACTATTCACGTAATTTGTTGGAAAGAACACAAAAATCCATTATTCGCATGTTCTCTGGCAATTTTGATCGGTCTGTGTCATATTCGCAGTTGTGTTCAATGTTTGGTGTTGATTATGTGGGTGTCACTGTCATGAAACGTCGTCTGAGATTGATGCATTCTTATGTTCTTGGTATTCGCGCTGCTCCTATTGACTCTATTTCGTTCATTTCTGATTCCAATTCTCGCTCCAGTTCTCGTCTGAATCATTCTCGTGCCATTTGTATCCCACGTGCTAAAACTCATATTCTCGCTACCAGTGCTATTGTTATCATGTCCCATCTTTACAATGCTTTACCTGATTTTGCTGTTTTCCTGCGAATGGGCATATTCAAAGGAGTCATTCGTTCGCAAAGCTTGATTGTTGAATTGTTGTACAAATTGCGATTGCTGCCAGTGAAATTTATTCCGTCCGTGTGTGAAATGTAATTGACCGATCATGCTGTGTTTCTGTGTTTTCTGTGTTTTTTGCTCCTTATCATCATCTACACCTCTCGATCCGTAACTATCCACTGGCCCACTAAACACTTGTAATTATTTATGGTTTCGTCGTTACTGTCCAGCTTATGCGTGTTGTTGACGTTACCATGTTGCTTCTGATGCAATAAAAAACTTGAACTTGAACTTGAACTTGAACTGTGTCTCATGTATCACGGGAAGGTATAATAACATCATTTGGGGCATCTTAGATACCAAATACATGCCCCAAAAGTGATTTTGTGAAGAAAATTTTTCGACCCTTGAGAAAAAATGACAAAAAATAACCCCCAAAAAGGCCATTTTTGGACGTTTTAGAACATTTTGTTCCCCCGAAAAATTTTAAAAAAAAATTTTTTTTTAAAAAAAAATTTTTTCAAAAACCTTTTTTTAAAAAAAATTTTTTTTTTTAAAAATTTTTTTTTGCCCAACCCTGCGCGTACGCATGCATTCGATGCGATCATGTGCATGCCCTTTCAATGACACTGCGGCATCACCCTCGTGGCCGAAGTTAATCGTGTACAACAAAAGAAAAGAATCCCGAAATCGCATAATTATGTTGACCCGTGGATCGCTTAAACGCCGCCTCCAGAACTCGCGCACTTTGTCCGCGCTGCACTCAGTTGTATATATGGTTTTACAAATGTTCGCGGTGTAAAATGGCTGTATCTTATTTTCCTGTCTGCGTTCATTGCAGCTTGAACCGCGGATTTGCCCAAGCACTGTGGGTATTGTACAAATCGTTTTTGACGAATGAAACAAGCACTGTGGATTGTTACAAATTGTTTTTGACGAATGAAACAAGCACTGTGGATTGTTATTATTATTAAGGAAGTTTATGGAATGCACTTGGAATACGAACGGTGGTCAGAAACGGCATTTGAGATGGGCCACCCTGAGCTGAAAACCCGGGTCCACCACTGATTCTCTCTTTGGGTGCGACTTTTTTGACTTGTGAAGAAACGGACATTAATAACGGTTTTTGTTCTTCGCGATGTTGCTTGTACTTTTGCATGGCACTGACCGACACCTCCCAACCACATGTGTGATATGTTTTGAGGCACGATAAAAATGGACACTTGTTGAAAACAAGGTTATTATACCTTGTCAATGGAGAGGGGAGGATAAAAAAGAGGCATGACGACCAGGGTTGGATTAAAAAAAAGTAAATTTATTTTTGTAAAAAAAATTTTTAAATAAAAAGTTGGCCACTTTTTTATTTTAAAATTTTAAACAGTAAGTCCACATTTTTAAGGATTTTCACTTTTTTGGTTATTTTCTCACTTTTTAGGGTAAAACGTTATGTTTTCATGCGTTTCATTGCTCATGATTCTCAAAAAATCGCCTGCGGCGCTTGTATTTCAGAGTGAAAATGTGTTGTGTGGTGGTTGTTTGAGGCCCCCAGACCCCCTAATACCGGTAGACGTGGGGGCCCCCCATTTTGTGTGCCGGTAGGGTGTTTGGAGTGTGGTTGTGTCTTCGCGTACTCCGCGTGTCCCGCGTGGTTGGGGGGGGTGTGGGTTTTTTTGTTTGTAGCCCCCCCCCCCCCTCGTTAATTCATTTTTTTAAGTAAGTAAGTTGAGTGGAAGAAAGATGAATAAAGGGATTGTGGATTAGTCATTTGTTGGTTTTGTGACACAAAATGAGTATGATGTAAGTCTTTATCTCTCTTCAATGTATCCCCAATTTCACAAAAGAACTGAAGGTTGGCCTTTCCTTTGTCATGTATACCTTTTTCATATAACTTTTAAAAGAGGGTTTTCAAGGTCATGACCAAAGGGATTAGGTCGCAGCTGATCGACGTAAACATGCAAGTCAGTTGAAAAGTTCTCTTTTGTGTCCCTCAAAACATAATTATAACTAACATGATTTCAGTCATTTCATTCTTCAAGAAACCAATTTTTCGATGGTCCGGAGTAAAAAAGTGATTTTTAAAAAAAATTTAGAAAGTTTTGTTTTTTCAAAAAGTTCCATGATAAATTTTTTTAATCCAACCCTGCTGACAACATGATGCGATTGCTGACACAAAAACTTGTCCCTGATTCCCAAGAAAGCTTGTTAGCAGCCTAGCAACGGAGCAGGAGCAGGCGCATAACGGGAGTCAAGGCCAAGGGTGCATGAATAAAATAAAAGTGATTGTTGGAGCGCAGTTTTTTGGTTGGAAACAATAAGCTTTATCACTTAACGGGCATATCACCATGCTGTCGACGTTAGCGCCAACTATTGCCACTAAACGAATTGTGCTCGCAAGCGGATCGCCTCGAAGGAAGGAAATTATGGAGAAAATGGTTTTTTTTGCTGTTCGCATTTTTCTTGCATCGCTTTTTTTGATGATAAAAGGCAGTTGAATCTGAATGAACTACCAAATCATAATAGAACGATAGACAATTGCAATTGCAGGGGATCAAATTCGATGTCAAGGTTTCGAATTTCGCGGAAGATCTGGACAAGAAACAGTACGTTCACATTCCGCAAGGCTACGCGACCGACAATGCAATGCACAAAGCCAGTGCCGTTTTGAACAGCGAAAAAGACGATGGGGTTACTCATTCTTATTTACTTCACGCGGTTTCAACGCAATTGACCGGCACATCTTACCGAATAAAAACACATCAGCCGTTTTCAGTGTCTGTGAAACATTTTCAGGCATGGAAGTCGACAATCTACATAGGTTGCGATACTGTGGTGACGATTGACGACAAAATCATTGAAAAACCGAAAGATGACGCCGACGCGGTCAGGATATTGGAAATGTATAGAATTTCGAATCCTTCCGTAATTAGCTCTCAGCGGATTTCTTTGCATAAATTATAAACTCCATTATTCTCGAGCAGGCTGTCTGGGCGCGAGCACCAAGTGATCAGTGGCCTGGCTGTTTTTTGGCCTCTATTACAAGCCGATGGATCAATCAAGTCAAGTTCGTTTGCTCTTTTTTGCATAATTAATTCTTTTATTCATGTGCTGCGATTAGGTATCCGAGATCTGAAGTTGAGTTTTGAATATCCTGCAGTCTTGAACGATTTGGCTTGCTCCAACACTAACAAAGAGTGGGAATGTTCATTTCGTGCTGTTGAAACATTACTGCTTTTTTAGATCGCCACACCGGTCACGAAACAACCAAAGTCAAATTTGCACAACTTTCCCGCCAAACAATCGAAGCTTATGTTGCGACCGGTGAACCACGGTGAGTAGGTTTCAGTTTGGCTTCTGTTTTTTGATTAAATCATAAAACATATTGTTTTCTTTTCAGGGACAAGGCTGGCGCTTACGGCATCCAAGGGTTCGGAGGTGTGTTGATCGAGAAAATTAATGGCGATTTTTACAACGTCATGGGACTTCCACTGCACAAATTGTTCGACGCTTTATTGACGCTTGACAAAGAATTGGCTCGTGAGAAAGTCACAAAATAAAAACGTAAATAACAACATTGTGTGATTAACATACAAAATTAAACAACGAGAAAACAATCATATCAGAATGTTCAACCAGAGATCAGTGGGTTCTGCTGTGCGATGTCGAAAACCGTTTTCAGCAGATGCAAACTTTTCTGGTACGGCTGCGCTCGCTCGCTCGCATTGCGAATACTTCTGAAAAAGAAAACCAAAGATCAATTGGACGCAATTAGAAAATTGACCACTTAAATTGACCAAATTGACCACGGTTACCACAATAAAGATTAAATATTTAGAAAATGAAAGAGGAGCACAATTTGGTTGGATTAAATTTTCACAGAATGGAGAGGATTCCAAAAACACACTGCAGCTGTTATAAATGCACACGGTTAATAGTCAGGCACAGGTTTTTTTTCAAAATGGGGCAAAGACCCATTGGTGGCTTTTTCCAAAAATCAAGTGGCTCATTCTTACAAAGTACTGGCTCCCTGAAATTCTAATGGCTTATTGGCGGCTCAAAACTATTGCCCAAATCTTGTGGCTCATTCCAAATTTTTATCGGCCCAATGAGCCACCATTGGTGACAAGAAAACTGTGGTAGATCGCAACTAACGTTCGTTTCACGTTCCTCCAGTGCTGTTTGTATTGGCCCATAATTTTCTCCTTGCTCAGGTGCGCGTCATTATCCGTTCTGTCCAATTGCAATTTGGGCATTTCAGTTTCTGTGACTTCGTCTTCGTTGCGACGCGGCAGCGCATGAATGTCTTTGGTCGCCAGCAGATCCTGCAGTGACATTGTGGATCAAAACCCCGTTGAAAAACAAGCAGCTCTTGTATTCGAAGAAAGCGGCATTTCCTGTTGATGATGATAATAACAACAGCTGAACACGGGTATTGTTAAAATATTGCAAAAATGCGTGCAGTGGGAAAAGAGACCAGAGCTGAAAAAAGAAGTTTTTTGTTCCGGACGTCTAACGTTTGGTGTTGCGTCAGAAAATGTGTCAAAAGATCTGGAATGAATTCAGTGACAAAAATCAATCATTATTTATGATAATTATTCAGAGCGGAGACAATATTTTTAACATTTGCCAACTTCCGGTATTTCCCACGCAGTATAGTCCAACCACGAGCTCATGAGACGATTGGTTTTAAAGCTTGCTTGGCCAGATTCAAAAAATGCGCCGGTTACACGTGTTTTCGCAAACAAAAGAAAGAGATTGGGCTGCGTTTCTCTTTCTTTCATTTCCGAAATACGTGGAACCGGAACATTATTGGATCCGTACAAGTCAACTTCAAAACAAGTCGTCTCATGAGTTCGTGGCTGGACTATACACCAAAACGCGCATTCACTGGTCAATGACACGAAGCTTTGAACATAATTTTTTCTTTCGACGGAGATAGACGTAGCAGCAACCAACCAGGTTCCAAACAAGTATGAAATGAACGCACCAAAACATTTTCGTCCGGCGGTGGGTGCTCGGTGTGTGCCTTCGCTTCGTCATTTTGCGTCTTATCGCCGCCCGGGTCCGAGCCCTGCACCCACACTCTGCACAATTCATACAGTGCTTGTTCGCGCGCACGATCGCGTAACTCGAATGGTTTGCTGCGAAGTTCGAACACAACCTCTGCAATGCATACGCAACAATGTCAAACTTGGTGATCGGATCGGAGTTGGAATTGTACTTGCTTGGCATTACAGGACACCTAGGCGTTTGCTGATGCCCCACGTTTCCACCAGTAGCGCTAGCGATGTAGTTGTTGTGCTATTGGGTGCCGGGAGAAACCTGGTATCAGCCAGGGATTCCGGCTACATGCTGAAATGTGGTCAACACAAGGAGGCATGGAGTCAAGACGCGACTGGACCGATTATGGTAAAATTCCAAATTCGCTGCCGCACAGTAAAGCACGCCCCATAGTTAATGTCGCGTTCTAAACCCGAAAGTTAAGTTTTGAAACATTCTGGCAGCAGACGCACGTGCAGCTTGCCAGCCAGCCAGGCAGCCGTGTGCGCAATGTTTCAGAACTGTGCGTGGTTACCTTTCGGGTGTAGACCGTGACATTAACTATGGGGCGTAATTCATTGTGCGGCAGCGAATTTGAAATTTACCATACCAAGTTTAATTTTTACACAGGCACCGGCGCATTTTGGGAAACCCGACGACAGTTGGTGGGGAGAAGGCTCCACTCCAACCAGATTAATTTCGGATTTTGTGCCAGAGTTCATTGAGGGTTTGGTTTAAGCCGAGGTCCGTTCCCAAGTCAAACCATGACATGAAGGGAAATCAATTTTGGGATTGTCGTATGGTTTTCCAACAAGCGACACGGGCCAACGATGTTCGCGTCTTTGTGTTTGGTAAATTGATAAAACAGATTCAATTACTTTCACGGATCAGACATCAACAAAACAGCTAAACAACACCAAAAAACAAGAAACGCACTGCGCTCCCGCCGCGTGGCCTTGACTTTATCTCCATCATCGATAATGTTGCGACGCACACGCTCACGATTCGTGTCGAAGTCGTCGTACAGGTAGGAATCCCTGCATTTTAAAGGATAGATAAACCGAATTGGCGCGCCAATTTTCAAATACACATTGTGCTCGAATACGAGTACCACCATCTTTCTTATGAAGGTCGCCATATTGACTGACCACAAAAAGAATTCGTTTGAGCGATACATCTTTTCTCACCAATCAGCTATTATTTAGTGAATCTTTTTAGGGACTGATTATGGCACTGCAGGGGATAGACTGCACCTTTTGCTGTTGTATCGATGTTGCAATGCTGTGATGGCAAAACATCAGGGGGCAGTGTATAAAATCGGACCGAACCCGGTTTTCTGGGCACCAATACTAAACCAGGAGTTCTAATTCAAACATGTCCAGTAAATTCATGCGCAAATATTGCATAGATGCAAGCTGACATTTTTTTGGGCAATTGCGGATAAATTAGGCAAAAATATGAGAAACTTCACGTGCATTTTGCCAAAGACCAATAGATTCTTCGGGTGTAACTAGCGCAAAATAATGTGCGAAAAGCTATGCATCAAACTGTCATTCAATTTCAGTATGAAAAGTCTCAATACACATACTGTGCCCGACTAACTGTTGTGCACTGTCATCGGCACCCGAATCCGCGCCCCTCATTCCGTGCAACAAATTGCCGAGACGCTTCCGAGCCGATTTCATTTCGGGCGAGGGTGGGAACGGAGGTGGCGCACCCGGTCTGGAACTGCTGACTCCAGGAACGGGAAGACTTGTGGACGTCATTGTAATACTGGAACGATGACAACATAGGAACATGAGGGATTATTTTATGTGTGCGTTTAGAATATGAAAAGACCATAAACATAGATAAGTAGGCTGCCCTTTTGTTCATGAGAGCACTTTGGTACGGAAACCACCACCAGTGAAGAAAATATGTCAGAACTCATAGTTGACTTTTATTCAACAACCTCATAAACATCGTAAATATCACAGAATACTTCAAGAAATGTGAACATAATCCATTCAATCATCATTCGGAATCTTTTCACGCGATATAACGTCATCAGTTTTCAATTTTTCAACGCGCGCAGTCAGACGTTCATTGAGCGCCATTGCCTAAATGACATAAATTTTGACCAATTATTTAGAAAATAAATTGACGAAAACAGAGCCAGTTATCCCTCCCCCATCCCCCAGCTACCTCTTGAAAGTCCTGCACCGTTTTGTAGTACAACCGCTGTTTATCCTGCAGCTCTCGCACGGAATCCCGGCACATGTCTCGCTGCAGCGTCACGTCGCCAAGTTTTTTGTCCACCTGAAATACCAGTAATATTGAGAAAAAACTTTATTAACCGAATCAAATTTTTGCAACCGACCTTGATTTTGTTCTGACGAGCACCATCGAGAATTCGCTCCAAATTTTCAATGAACGATGATTTGTAGGCTGGTTCCGCGGCACTGAAACGTAAAAAAAATACAAAGCTAAGATCAAAAGCTACCAGTTTAGTGGCCAGAAAAAACGACTAACAGCGTGTGCACGTTATAAATATTATCCAGCAGATCATTTTCTCTTTCCATGTAGCTTTTCATATCAATCAGTGTGTTGTACAATTGGAAGAACTGTTTGGTCTCGCGATGCTTGCTCGCCACTGAAAATTAATTACAAACAAGAAAGGAAATATTTTTTCAAAATAAAAACATAACATTAAAAACCGCACTTTGATTGTATAATTCAACAAAGCGACGTTGGTATTGGTGCAGCTCGGCTTGTGAGGGCACTTGGTCGATTTGGCGCTGAAGCTTGGCGATTTGTTTGTTCAACGCAGCCAGCTCAAGGCGGGTGGTCGATAAACGCGATTGGGCTGCTTGGTAGGCGGACTGAAGCGCATTTCGTAAAACAAGAACGTGTGTAATCCGATCACCACGGTTTTTTGCCACTAATGGTGGCTCATTGGGCCATTTTGGCAAATGAGTGACCATAATTTCAGGGACCCATTACTTAAGCAACAATGAGCCACTAGATTTTTGGCAAATAAGCCACCAATCGACCACTGGCCCATTTTGAAAAAAAAACCTGAATCAGACCACACGCAATTTACAACAGACAAGCATCAAACCTGGTGGATGACCGAAGCAAGTTTTCTGAAGCTACGAATTCCGACCAGCCGAAAAGTAGAATCCGCACCGAAAAAAACGCTGGTCCAAATTAGTAAAAAAAGTAAATAATATGTTCGCATCCTTAATTCAGAAACCTAACGCGACCAAAGCCTATCCGATCCTTGGTCCAAGTTTGATGCCGGCCCACATATATATAAAACACGACCAACATTCTGATCTTTCGCAGAGCTGTCCGTTGTCGTTGAGAGCAGTTCGTTCAGACGCGTGATTTCGGCTTCCAACTTATCGGCTTCGACCTGTAATGCGCTTCGGAGCGTGCAAAAAACATTTTTTTCTAAAAATATGACAGTTAAGACAGCGAAAAGTAAATACCTGACACTGTTTCTTAAAGGCTGCCTCCTTTTCTTTCGCTTCGTCATAAACGTTCATCAATTCACGCAGACGTTGCACCACACTGCAGATTTCAAGCAATGCGTGGACTTTTTGGCACAAAAAACATTGTATAAAAGCAATTACGACAACAAATATCAAAAAACCAAATTTTCCCACGCACCTTGGGTCGATGGAAGCTTCCAGCTGTTGTATTCGAGTGTGTTCATTTTTGGCGTCATCTAATTTCTGCCGAATTTCCTCGTATTTTATCCGTTCTCGCTCAACCGCTGCCAAAAGTCGTTCACGCACAGACTCTTCCTTGATAATTCAGGGTAAGATTTGAATATTCTTCTTTTGTTCATTATTAAAAACAATTGTTACTGTACTTGCTGCAGTTCAGCCGTCAGCTGCTCAATGCTCTGCTCGGTGGGCGATTTTGTTGCTGCAACTGGCTCGCTGGTCTGCTGAATAGGAGAAAGAAAGTACGGCAATTTTTTAATTTATTCACAAATCGTGAAAGCCCACGTAAATAAACCAAAGTCCACCTGAGCGTGCACGCGTCGCACAAGTTTATCATCAACAATCGATGCAACGGCAGCCTCCGACAACGTGTCACTTGTTGACGCGGCAACCATTTGTGTGAGCAGAGAATCGCCTTTGTCGGAATCCGAACCAGCAGGTTGGGCAGACCCAGACCCGTGCGTGGGTTTCGGGGCTAGGTGTTGACCGCTGCAGGCATATTTTGAATTGAATTAGAGTCAGTTAGTGCATCACGTCAGGCTTTGCTTGTTTGAAACATTATGTTGGAACAATGATGCAAGCAGTGGTGAGTTTGAGGTGTTTCGACACGTTTTCAAACACGAACACTAGCACAGCGACGGTGGGACTGCCCCGCATGACCACGAAGGTCACGTGACGACAAAGAATAGTGAGCGGTCGGTCAAGTCACCTTATTCTCACGAAACAACACTTGACGGTTGGATACGTTTGTAGCGTTAAACAGAGGGGACAAAGTCAAATATTTCAATACGACATATTGTGCGACCAACTTACAAGGCGTATTCGAGCAACGTGCAACGCACGCGGTCGGCATCGTCCGTAACGGCAAAGTTGGCATTTCGCCTGAACACCCGCGTTGGCGCGCATGCATCTTGAACGGCCGCGCACGTCTCCCTCGTTTTCGCCACTGATTTATCGTGCGCCAACTGAAACATTAATGGTGTGATTTTGTTTGTTTTGTTGCTCTCAATGACGCATAACGCCATGCAGAATTAATGGTGTGAGTCGGTGATACAGTCTTCACTCGTTGCAGCTGTGGTTTATAGTGACGCAAGAGTGACGCGCGGCACCTTTGGCGACCAATAAGAAAATTTTTGAACACATGTGGATCAGACATGCACGAGCAGCTGCAGCAGGTACAGCCCGGCAGTAGCTGAACGGGGCCTGCTGCAGCTGAAGAGTGTTCAGCTACAGCACAGCTGCAGCAGCTGCAGCAAAACTTTTTGATACAACCGGGAAGGTCAAAATTTTGGAAAATGATCATTGCAGTATTTCGTCGATTTCCGGTGTTTTTTTTATGAAAAAATTTCGCGCTGTCGCGCGATGTCCGTATTTATGAGTATGATTCCTCATTAATTGTTTAACACAATGAAAAGAAAGTGTGAGGTGTGCAAGTTCCTGTGTGATGCGGCATGTTTTACTTGCGCGTGGTCGTAGTGTGAAACAGCTTGGACGAATCAGTGTTGGAGGTACTCTGGAGGGGGGATACCTACTGTACCGCGCTCGGAGAGGGGGGATACCTACTGTACCAGAGCCGATGGCCTGGGGGTTATGTACCTAGGGGGGTTTGGGGAGCTAGGTTTTTGGGTGAAAATTTTTAATGTGTTTATTATGTGTGGAATCGTGTGAAAACGTAGTATTTGCGCGCGTAGCGCGCGAATTTGGGGTAATTTGAGGCAGTGGTGTAGCTACCCAGGCGGGGCGGCAACCTACTGTACCACCCAAAATGCGGGGCGGCAACCTACCTACTGTACCGGCCGAGCTAGGGGGGGGGTCGTACCACTTGGGGGGGGGGGGTCATCTGGAAACCGAAATTTTTTATGTCTAAATACTGAAGCAAATGTGGCCTAAAACACTAATTTCGCGCGCAGCGCGCGATTTTTTGCCTATTTGCAGACAAATATGCTAATTTTATGCAATTTTAAGACAAAAGTGAATGTTTTGGGTGAAAAGTTAGGTGGGGCGGCAACCTACCTACTGTACCAGGCGAGGGGCGGCAACCTACCTACTGTACCAGGGTAGGGGCGGCAACCTACCTACTGTACCAGGCGAGGGGAGGATACCTACTGTACTGGGGGGGCTACCCTCCCCAAACCCCCACCTCCAAGACTGGGACGAATACATGTTTGCCCAATTTATATAGACTTCAGTAAGCAGGGGGGCGCGGGGGACCCCCTAGGTACAGTAGGTAGGTTGCCGCCCCTCACGTGGTACAGTAGGTATGTAGGTAGGCTGCCGTCTCAGCCTGGTACCGTAGGTAGGTCGCCTCCTCCCGGCTGGTACAGTAGGGTGCGATTTCGAGGCTCAAATTTTTATAAAATCGGTATTTTTCACTCAGGCAAAAAATCGTGCGCTACGCACAAAATTAGCGTCTTAGAGTACATTTTCAATATTTAGACATAAAAATTTGTTCCCGGATGACCCCCAAGTGGTACGACCCCGCCCCCCTAACTCGGCCGGTACGGTAGGTAGGTTGCAGGCATTTTCGGTGGTACAGTAGGTTGATGCAGGTCTGGGTAGCCACACCACTGGAGGTAACAATGGTCCCTAAATCTTAGGATTTCTTTCCAACACACGTTGAAAGCGAAAAAATCACGCGCTTCTCGCGTTTGAGGTCACAACAATTTTCCTTGAAAGTTATGTAGCGTTCCAATTGTTAAAATTTTGCGCGCATGATCATTCTTTGCATGAATTCTATTTAAAATCGCTAGATTCCACACCAAGCGCTCAGGTACAGTATAACCCCCTCTCTGGTACGGTATCCCCCAATTTTTTCCAAATTTCACCCCAAAAACTACCCTTTTTGGTCCAAAATGGCTAAAAATCGGCCAAAATCAACAAAGTGCAAAAATTTGCGCGTTCTCGCGATTCATGGACATTTCAAGCCATAACAGTTGAGTTCCAACGAGACTAGTATGATACAGTACCTCCCTCTAAACTTTCTTCGTCCCCCATCGCCCACCCCCCAAAACCGGATCACCCAAATCCTGGGTACAGTACCCCGGTACAGAAGCAGGTTGAGTGATTGTTTTGCGCACCTGCCATGTCGTTTGCAGTGTGGTTTCATGGTCATGTCATTGAATGGCACTTCTAATGACTATTGATAGTCATTACGATTAAGTGCAGCATAATATTGACATAACCGGAACCTCTATTTCTTGCTCTTTGATACAACCGGGAACAAGAAATTTTTGCCAAAATGATACAACCGGCAGCAGCTGAAAAATTGCTCCCGTGCACATCTGATGTGGATGCTGATAGGATAAGTGTAGTTCCCATCCAATATGCAACCACTCACATTTGGAGCAATGCGATGTTGACTATCGAACTGCCAAACACCTTGCGCAACGTTTGCGTCCTTCAGATCAGCTTGGTGCTCGACAACCACTTTCACCAGCCACTGCAAAACACGGAAAGCAAATGTATGGGTGGTTTAGGCCGTCTTCACAATGACACGGTTTCACGGTTTTACGGTTTCACGGTTTTACGGTTTCACGGTTTCACGGTTTGCTTCGTTGGCGTCTTCACAATGAAATCCGATTTCACGGTTTTACGGTTTCACGGTTTCACGGTTTTAAAATTGTGTCTTCACAATGACACGGTTTCACGGTTTCACGGTTTCCGCATAATGTAAGAATTAAAGTTAATTCAACTGAGTTTATATCTATTAGCAGATGCATATTGTTGCCCAGAGTGAGCAGATCCAAAGCAGGAACATAAAGAGCAGACCACAGCAGTATCTCGTCACATTTCTGAACATAAACACCTGACAAATAGCACAACTTTGGGCACAATGATCGAAATATTATTGTCAATTTCAGAACATAAAGAGCAGACCACCCAAACCATAAACTTTCATCATTTCAGAACATAAAGAGCAGACCACTAGAGCTGCACACATGGAGCAGTGAACTAAAAGCAATCTAAGGCGCACTGGACAGCCATTGCACAGTTTTGCAGTGGCGCAGAAAAGTGTTATGGCAAGCAGCTAATAAAAATCGGATAAATTAAAAAGCGGTAATCAAAGTATGACATTCGCCCAAAGCGTACATCTTGTTTAGAAAATGGCGTGTGCTGCTGCACGCGCTGTGTGTATAAAAAGTGACATGAGCCGATGGATTGCCCATACATACACACTTTGACATACAGGTACGACCAAGCCAAAGAGAATAATCAATCACAGAATGCGTTAGAGTAAGCGTGCGAACATTACAATGTTGTGTCCCTGAAATCGCAAGCTTTTGTGGTCAAACTATCAATGTTGGAACAATTCCTGAGCCAAATACGTGCAGCAAATGCGCCAAAACCGTGTACAAATTAGAACCGGTTCTAATTGGCTTTTTTCCGGTTTCACGGTTTCAAAACAATAAGACCCAACCGTGAAACCGTGAAACCGTGTCATTGTGAAGACAACAAACGTGAAACCGTGAAACCGTAAAACCGTGAAACCGTGTCATTGTGAAGACAACAATCGCAAAACCGTGAAACCGTAAAACCGTGAAACCGTGTCATTGTGAAGACGGCCTTACGTCTGCACTTTTTATAGTGACACTCTTTGCAGTGCAACTCGCCATATTTTCGAGCATTATTTGGAAGTACTAAAACTTGCAGTCACGCCCTAGAACGACTACAATCCTTGTCAGTGCTGTGGCTGGGGGGGGGGGTGGGGGGGTGCCCCCCCAATGGTACCCTACCCGCCCCGGCCTGGTACGCTACCCCCCTACCCGCCCCGCTCTGGTACCCTACCCCCCTACCCGCCCCGACCTGGTACCCTACCCGCCCCGATTTTTACCCCCAAAATGCCCATTTTTCGGTCAAAAATGCCCAAATTTCGACCGAAAAACCCTAAAAAGTGCAAAAAATCTCGCGCTGCGCGCGATATATGCACTTTTTAGTACATAAAAACAGGTACCCGAAAAAACTTGTGTTGTACCCTACCCGCCCCGAAAAATCTTCCCCCCTTCCCCCCAAACCGGATTTCCCCCCCCCCCCCCAAAATCCCAGGTACACTACCCTCCTACCCGCCCCGATTTTTTCCACCTATGTACCCTACCCGCCCCGCAAAAGTAGCCACAGCACTGATCCTTGTCGTGACCAAACTTCCACCGTATAATACATGGACCCATACAAACTTCGTCTGACCGGGCAAGCAAAAATAGCACACAGCTGAACAATTCAGATTCTACTTCCAACGGAAACGGCAGCAATCAGCAATGAGAATAAGCAGCAAACTATCAAACAAAATCACAAACCTGGATCACGGGAAACACGTGTATGAAATCGAGGCCCTGAATTTGATGAGGTTGGATTGGATGTGGACATTTCATTTTCGGCAGCACTCGCACGATTTTCTCGGTCAGCGCGCTGAAAATATGCAGAAAGCGAGCTTTTTGAAGCGACCCGCTTGTGCAAGGCTGAGATCAAGGTTTTTTTACTTCAAATAAAACTTGGTTACGATTTTCAATTTTCCTGCACCAACAAAACGCTCTGGCATCGAATTTGGTGATAAAAGCACAGAAAACGTCTAATAATTAGGTGCGATGACCGCTAAATCAACCAAAAAGCACTGGCTGGGCTGGGATCGGACCAGGACTGGAACTTCATCGGCCAAGTGAAACATTTCCCTTCAAGGTTATAGACATCGACAGCACAACGAAAAGTCATTTATCAGCCGTTTGGGAAATAACGATGGTCGAGAAAGGTCACACGCGTGGCGGAGCAAAGTGGCAGAGATCCGATCAATCGCCAAGTTTGGAAAGGAAAAAACTCGACTTCAACTCACATTTTCTGTCCAATTGTTGAATTCTCATGATAGAGCAAGTCAACGTCGACATCGACGCCACATTGTGTCACGCACCAAACCATGCCACCGACAACCTGATATGATGATTGTAATTTGCAGGTCAAGTCAGCTGTGGATGTCAGCAAAATAATAGAATTCAAATTCAAATTTTATCTGCACGCTTTCGCAAAGACCTTTACACAAGATCCGGAGAAACCCTAAAAAAATGAACATGAGTATCAATAAACAAAAATGTGAACAAGAACGAACAAACGACAAAGAAAACATACCGGCGAGATTCAACCAACCAAACTAATGAAGAGAACAAACGTAAAGTCGGCAACGGATGACGGAATATTGATGATTATCTGAAAAGCAGCAACCCAGTGACTGAGGGGATCAGTCAACGACGGCTGAAAATTTTGAAGAAATGTGGCGAGAAACTAGGTCTCGACCACGTGAGTTTAGTTTAGTTTTGAAGGCCGCAGTTGAGGCAGCAGAGACCACACTCTCTGGGAGCCCGTTCCAGAGGTCCACGACGCGAAATAAAACCGGGACTGAATCTTGAAGACAGAATTTAGAAACCTCGCCCACGACACTGGTTGCAACCACGAACGACAAGAGAGTTTCTTTGTGAACCGTATTTTGCGTTCACTCACTTTATCAAACGCAGGCAATCCTTTGATTCGAGCCCGAAAATAGCCAGCCACGACCAGCAGGTCAACAATTTCCATAAACTTGACACCCTGCTCCTCATCTTCACGTACGTCCGCCTGCGAATACGAATCGGTCCGCGTTTGTTACCGGCAGCAGAAACAAAACAAATGCCATGATGATTCAGCAAATGCATGAATGAAAGCACGTTATTGATAAACAATAAAAACAAAACGCACAAGAGCCAGAAATCTGCTCGACGAATCGTCCATTACGTTTTCGCTTCGATCGGTCGCGGCACCGTGGTGGTTTCGTTTGTGCACTCAGCCGTCCGTTCCCCCTGCGGTAGATTTCCGCAGGCAATGATCTGCAAGCACAAGCAGGAACCGCGCACTAATTTTGCAGGTTTTGTTTTTTTTCTACCTTTTTTTCTTTGACGCACTCAGGCTCGGGCCGGGCCGCGATCTTGGACTTTCAAAACGGGCCGGAGTTTTGGTCAGTCGGGCCGGGCCGAGGGAACCCGGCCCGATCCTAATCTGTGGCTCTGACTGATGGTGGTGTGTGGTGATGGCGATGAATTAAATTTACCATGTCTTGACCGAGCAGGCAAACAGCGAATCCTCCCTGATTTGCAAAGGAAAACGATTAATGTATGCTGTGAAACATTGAAAAATTTATGTTTTTCTGGGTTTTTTCGTTTCTGTGTATGCGGGCCCGCAGGGTCGTACTTGGGGGTTCCCCCAAATTCATCTATCTAGGCCTAAAATGAGCATTTTTAGGCCTAAAATGTCTGATTTTTTTTGGTCAATCGTCAATGTACTCAAAAGTAGAGGAGATAGAAATCTTTAAGAAAACATCGGTGCCTGATTCGCAAAGGAAACAATTATCCGTGTCAATTTCAAACTGCTTGCAATTATTTCTTTGGTGTTCTGGTTTATTATCAGTGTCTCTATCGGAATGTTGAAGGTATTGATATGGGTTTGTTGAAAAAAGTGGCAACCCCACTTTTCATACCAGACGGACACCAAAAGGCACCCCCAGCCCCACCTTGGCTTTGGCACCTACCCTAGAAATACCCACCGCCATAGTAGTGGCTGGGGGGGGGGGGGGGGGGGGGGTTACGGGGCCTCAGTACTTACCTACCACAAAACCCGAGGGGGAGTGGTTGGGGGGGGGTTGAGTACTTACCTCTCACAACTCCAAATCATACCTCTCACAAGCAATTTTATACCTTTTTAAGGCACAAATCGGTGTTTTTCGACCTTTTTTCCCAAAAATCGCGCGCTCCGCGCGCAAACCCACCCATAATACCTATTTTTAGGCGATTTTCGGCGAAAATTTTGAAAAAGTACTATTTTTACCTCAATTTTTGGCCAAAATTGTATCACAAAAACGGTGTTTTTTCGCCTTTTTGGGTGACCAAAATCATACCTCTCACGCTTCCGGTCCCAACCCCGCATCATACTTACCTCCCACACATGGGCCTGCCACTACACTGCACACCGCCCCCCTAAACCTGGCACCCCCCACCCCGTGCTAGTATCTGAAGGCAAACCAGCCGTGCTTTGCACTCTTAGACCACAACCACACCGTATCACCCTGAATTCGGACACACCTGTTACCAGTGTAGTTCCTGGTCCGGCGCGGCGGTTAGTGTACCTACCCCTTTTTTCCGTGCGGCGGTTAGTGTACCTCCCTGGGGGGGGGAAAGGAGGGGGGGAAGACCCAAATCCAGGAAAAAGTCACTTTTTGGGGTAGAAAATTTGACCGATTTTTGGCCCTTTTTGGAAAAAATTCTTCATAAAAAAGGGTATTTTGGCGACTTTTGACATCATGGACCTAAAAATCACTCATTTTAGGCCGAAAAAGGCCCATTTTAGGCCTAAAAATGCCAATTTTAGGCAAAAATTGAGGCGGTTAGTGTACCTGGCGCGGCGGTTAGTGTACTAGCAATGGTGTAGCTGGGGGGGGTGGGGGGGGGTCCCCCCCCTAGTACAGTAGGTAGTTGCCGCCCCTCGCCTGGTACAGTAGGTAGGTTGCCGCCCCTCCCCTGGTACAGTAGGTAGGTTGCCGCCCCTCCTAACTTTTCCGCCAAAACATTCATTTTTGGCTTAAAATTGCATAAAATTAGCATATTTGTCTGCAATAGGCGAAAAACGCGCGCTGCGCGCGAAATTAGTGTTAGGCCACATTTTCTTCAGTATTTAGACATAAAAAATTTCGGTTTCCAGATGACCCCCCCCCAAGTGGTACGACCCCCCCCCCCCCCTAGCTCGGCTGGTACAGTAGGTAGGTTGCCGCCCCGCATTTTGGGTGGTACAGTAGGTTGCCGCCCCGCCTGGGTAGCTACACCACTGCCCTCCGGGTACACTATCTTCCCCAATTTTTGCCTAAAATAGGCATTTTTAGGCCTAAAATGGGCATTTTTATACCAAAAATGTGTGATTTTTAGGTCAATGTTCTCAAAAGTCGCCAAAATGCCCTTTTTATGAAGAATTTTTTCCAAAAAGGGGCAAAAATAGGTCAAATTTTCTACCTCAAAAAGTGACTTTTTCCCGAATTTGGGTCTTCCCCCCCTTCCCCCCCTCGGGGGTACACTATCTCCCCCTCCGAAAAAAACGGAGGGTCCGCTATCTCCCCCTCCGGACCAGGAACTACACTGGTTGGTATTGGTATTGGGTATTGGTCTTAGTATTGGTTTGGTATTGGGTTTTTGGTCTGGTATTGGGTTGGTATTGGGTTTGGTACTGGGTTTTGAGTCAGGTATTGGGTTTGGTATTGGGTTTTTCTGGACTAGTATTGGGTATTGGTTTTGACCCAATACCTGGGCAAACCCAATACCAATACCAATACCAGGCCAGCTTCAATACCAATACCCAATACCTGAATTAGACCCAATAACAATACCAAACACTGGTATTGGTATTGGTATTGCGTGGTATTGGTATTGGCTATTGGGTATTGTGCCCACCCATGCACAGAACTCCAGTTTAGAGGCATTTTTAGGAACATTTTTTTGAGATTTTGGGCAGCGAAAAAATACAGCACCCCCAAAAAATAGAGCCCACCCAAAAATACAGCCCCCCCTAAAAGGGGGCAGTGAAAAAATACAACCCCCGTGTGTTTTAGATTTTACGGTAGGTGGGGTTCAATTAATGGGGGCTCTATTTCCGACAATACGGTATGCACATTTTTTGTGGGACCCAAATTATACTGGCAGGCGGAAAAAAAACCGAAAAAAAACCGTTTTTTTTCCGAGACCCGAATACTTTTCCATTTATTTTTCCGTGGGCACCTTTTCGGTTTTTGATCGGAAAAATATCGGTACTTTATTCCAATTTTTCCAAAAAATTGTAATGCAAAACTGATGAGTTTTTCGATTTCAGTGAAAAATTGGCTCGAGCACAAAAATTAACCGGCCCAAAATGGGCCAAAAAGCGTGTAAACCAAGTGTTTTCGACTGACTACAACACTCTTCAAGAGCACTCTCGTCACTTCGAACAAATTTTGCACTGAAATTTTTATATTTTTCGAAATTACGTTCTTAAGTACTGGAAAAGTATTTGGAAAAAAAACGGTTTTTTTTCGGAAAAAAAACCTTTTTTTTTCCACGAAAAATAAAGAACGGTTCTTTATGACAGTATAACCCAAATGGACCAGGTTTACAGAAACTGAATCACAAAAACATAAACATGGTTCCCCAAGAAAATTTTGCACATTTTGGCATTTTTGGACAATTTTTTCCTTTGACCCCAAAATCGGGCCGGCCCCAAACTTCGGCCCGGCCCGGCCAAGTTTTTGGCCAGTCGGGCCGGGCCAGGCCGAGGTTACCCGGCCCGATCCTAATCTCTGATTGACACCTCTGCCTGCCAAAAAGCTCACCGCACGCACGGGCATTCGCATCGCATCGCATCACACTTTCTCTTTCGCTTTCGCTACCTCCTTCGGGCCGATGATCGCGTTCATTTTTTCGGTCGAACGGTTTCGTGTCACCGCCACAGTTGGGTAAACGGCAAATACACGGGTGGTTGCGGTGGTGGTGGGAGTGTGGAAGAAAGTTATGTATGGATGGAAGCATATTTAGCACACAGTGGCACACACTACGCACATTAAGTAGCAATATTTTACGTTGTTCTATGCCGGTTGATAGCACACGCTCAAGGGCGCATCCACACAAGTCATTCATTTCGTTTACGCTTGACGCTGTGCGCTACCCCAGGTGCGTCTGTTGACAGCGCGCACACTGTAGGGTTCGACCAGTGTGATCGTTCGTTTCGTTTACGCTTGACGCTGTGCGCTACCCCAGGTGCGTCTGTTGACAGCGCGCACACTGTAGGGTTCGACCAGTGTGATCGTTCGTTTCGTTTACGCTTGACGCTGTGCGCTACCCCAGTTGCGTCTGTTGACAGCGCGCACACTGTAGGGTTCGACTGGTGTGATCGTTCGTTTAGTTTACGCTGTGCGCTACCCCAGATGCGTCTGTTGACAGCGCGCACACTGTAGGGTTCGACTAGTGTGTTCGTTCGTTTCGTTTACGCTGTGCGCTACCCCAGATGCGTCTGTTGACAGCGCGCACACTGTAGGGTTCGACTGGTGTGATCGTTCGTTTAGTTTACGCTGTGCGCTACCCCAGATGCGTCTGTTGACAGCGCGCACACTGTAGGGTTCGACTGGTGTGATCGTTCGTTTAGTTTACGCTGTGCGCTACCCCAGATGCGTCTGTTGACAGCGCGCACACTGTAGGGTTCGACTGGTGTGATCGTTCGTTTAGTTTACGCTGTGCGCTACCCCA
The DNA here is from genome assembly GCA_030248065.1 of Rhynchonema sp. JSB1_4. Classification (NCBI taxonomy): domain Eukaryota; kingdom Metazoa; phylum Nematoda; class Chromadorea; order Monhysterida; family Xyalidae; genus Rhynchonema; species Rhynchonema sp. JSB1_4. The sequence goes on along the minus strand of JASAMV010002548.1, from coordinate 286 downwards.
GATGCGTCTGTTGACAGCGCGCACACTGTAGGGTTCGACTGGTGTGATCGTTCGTTTAGTTTACGCTGTGCGCTACCCCAGATGCGTCTGTTGACAGCGCGCACACTGTAGGGTTCGACTGGTGTGATCGTTCGTTTAGTTTACGCTGTGCGCTACCCCAGATGCGTCTGTTGACAGCGCGCACACTGTAGGGTTCGACTGGTGTGATCGTTCGTTTAGTTTACGCTGTGCGCTACCCCAGATGCGTCTGTTGACAGCGCGCACACTGTAGGGTTCGACTGGTGTG
>JASAMV010002547.1:0-12118 GCA_030248065.1 Rhynchonema sp. JSB1_4 | reverse complement strand
ATGTCGTACTCAACTTCAGTTACGTATTGCTAAGGAAATGGTGGCATTCATAAGACCGGGTGATCATCATGGCAGTCCTGCTATAGCACCAAGCAAACCAACCTCCGTGAAAGACGATGACTGCTTGTCATTCAAACTGTGCATTCTGGGATGCCGCGCCGTAGAAGCGTAAATTTGTTTTCCTCAGAACTGATTTTTTAACCCCAACTGTTTCAAACACATAGGACTTCTTCGCACAAGCGGGCTCAATCGAACTTCTGTATTCTCTCTCCATTAGACATCGTTCATTTTATCTGACCTGGGGTAGCTCACGCCCCATTCCCTGCCATGAAACGGCCAGATATTTCTTGATATGGTTTTCTTTGTGCCAATAATGCGAACCACAATTCCGCATCCGGTCTCGTAATGCACTTGGGTGTGTATCTCCAGTTCGAACTCTGAAGTGTGTGTGTGTGTGTGTGTGTGTGTGTGTGTGTGTGTGTGTGTGTGTGTGTGTGTGTGTGTGTGTGTGTGTGTGTGTGTGTGTGTGTGTGTGTGTGTGTGTGTGTGTGTGTGTGTGTGTGTGTGTGTGTGTGTGTGTGTGTGTGTGTGTGTGTGTGTGTGTGTGTGTGTGTGTGTGTGTGTGTGTGTGTGTGTGTGTGTGTGTGTGTGTGTGTGTGTGTGTGTGTGTGTGTGTGTGTGTGTGTGTGTGTGTGTGTGTGTGTGTGTGTGTGTGTGTGTGTGTGTGTGTGTGTGTGTGTGTGTGTGTGTGTGTGTGTGTGTGTGTGTGTGTGTGTGTGTGTGTGTGTGTGTGTGTGTGTGTGTGTGTGTGTGTGTGTGTGTGTGTGTGTGTGTGTGTGTGTGTGTGTGTGTGTGTGTGTGTGTGTGTGTGTGTGTGTGTGTGTGTGTGTGTGTGTGTGTGTGTGTGTGTGTGTGTGTGTGTGTGTGTGTGTGTGTGTGTGTGTGTGTGTGTGCTGGCTGCCTGCCTGTGTGTGTGTGCTGGCTGGCTGGCTGTGTGTTGTGGGTAATACATTGTGCGCTTTATGAATCAGGCAACTACGTAGCGTGCACTAATGCATTTGTTTGTGTGTGTCTGAGCGTCCATCTATGGCTCTTTTCGAGGGGGGGGGGGGGGGGGGGGGGGGGGGAGGCTGAAAAACATTTAACCAATTGGAATTAATATATGTTTAAAGATTAACAACGATTAAAACACATATAACCGCTGATTTTGGCTTTAGAACCATACTTTCTGTACAAAAAGTCATGGTCTGGAACCGTTCATACTAAAAGTTTACGGAACTCGGCGATAGCACCACCGTGTTTTCTGAGAATTACGAAAACCACATAAACTTACACACACACACACACGCGCGCGCGCGCGCGCGCGCGCGCGCGCGCGCGCGCGCGCGCGCGCGCGCGCGCGCGCGCGCGCGCGCGCGCGCGCGCGCGCGCGCGCGCGCGCGCGCGCGCGCGCGCGCGCGCGCGCGCGCGCGCGCGCGCGCGCGCGCGCGCGCGCGCGCGCGCGCGCGCGCGCGCGCGCGCGCGCGCGCGCGCGCGCGCGCGCGCGCGCGCGCGCGCGCGCGCGCGCGCGCGCGCGCGCGCGCGCGCGCGCGCGCGCGCGCGCGCGCGCGCGCGCGCGCGCGCGCGCGCGCGCGCGCGCGCGCGCGCACACACACACACACGCAGCAAGCACAATAGGCAAGACAGCAATGCACGCGTAGTTATGTATGTACAAGAAGAAAAATGCCTGCCGTCGCGCGGCAAGGATCAGGATATGGTTCTCGGTATCATGCTGGTCGCATATAAAATTTTTCAGGCCCGGCCGACTCAGGCCCAGCATATTTGACCCATTTAATTTATCAACTTAGGCTTAGGCTGCAGCCGGGCCTGAACCTGTGCCCGGGGACTGAACCGTCGCACAATACTAAGCCTAACACAGTGCCTAAGCTTAAGAATAAGCCCAAGCCTACGCCTTTGCCTGAGATAAAGGAAAGTCAATTTCAATCTGTCTTGGGATTTCCATGTTCGCACACCAAAGTATCTTGGAGTTTCCCAAAAAGCGTCGCAACGTAAAATCTCAAAAAAAGAAATTTTGGGATATTGCGTCTGCGGGTATTCCATTAGGTTGCAGGGTTTGAGTGCAAAGCTCCGTTTACAATGCGCCGTTTTCAATCGGTTGCGTTTGCTTCGATTTGTTTACAATATGTAGTTGGACATGGTTTTTCTGAGTCGTAGCTCACATCATACGTCATTCACTTTTTCAAGCGAGTACAGTCGACCACCATTATAATCTTCTAATCGTCGGGACAATTAAAGCGAAATTCAATTATAACGAATCGATTTACGCCCGATGGCACTAAAACGACTCCATTATAACGAGGGATCCACTATAACGAATTCCATTATAGCGCGGGTCCAACACTGTGAAAATGGTCCGGGGACATCGTCGCGCGTTTTGACTTAGTCGCGCGTATTTTCAACTAGCTTCAGTTTAGGCTTAGGCTTAGGCTTATGATTGGGCTTAGGCTTAGGCTTAGGCCTACACTTCGGCTTAGGCCAAGGCTTAGGCTTCCAGCTTTCCCTAACAGCCGGATATGTTGTAATTCACAAAACGCGCGACCATGTGACAAAGAGCGACGATGTCTCACAACCGTGAAAATCTCCATTCGCAGGAATTGCGCAATATGATCGGCCCCCAAGCCTCACGTACGATCGTATGATTCATTTTTGATGCCCTTGTGGAGTGTAGGGAAAGAAAACCTAAACAAACATGAGCTGGGCTGGGAAGAGTAGTTCTGTACCGGGCTCGGCCGTGTCCCGTTCTTTTTATTAGAGGGATGTCTGACCGTGAGAAAATGATAGTAGGTGTATGGTGCGCGGACTTGTAGGATGTCCTCGCGGCTGAGGCATCATGAGGGAGTTTATAATGTATACCTAATAGAGAACATACTGATGATTGCCTGTGATGTGATGTGCATGACGACACAGTAATGCATTGCGTATGAATGGTGAAAACGGGTTTGCAAGAGTTAGGCTGCATTCACAATGCAAGCGCGTTAGCGTGTTAGCGCGTTAGCGTGCGAGATGCGCACGCTTTTGCATTCACAATGGAAAAAGCTGATTAGCGCGTTAGCGCGTTAGCGTGCGAGCAAGTTTTCTCGCACGCTAACGCGCAGATGCGCAACGCGCTTTTGCATTCACAATGCAAAGCTGATTAGCGCGTTGGCGCGTTAGCGTGCACGCTAACGCGCTTTTCACGATTAGGACTGGTTCTAATTTTTTTGCGCGTTAGCACTGGATGCGCGTGTCCTAAAGTTTATAATTTGATTTGAAAACGTTATCAGGCCACGAAAAATGTGAAAACATAGGAAATAAAGCCTGCTGCGTTCACTGAGAATATTTTTGTTCCATTTTGATGCTTAGAAGCATATCTTTTTACGCTATCAATCGATTGAGGCAAACAGTTTCGGCTGCTGTGATATTAGCTGCAAGCAAACGTTGCGCAGCACATTGTTCATCTGCTTATGTGTTGTGCATCCTCTTTGGTGGTGTAATTGTGATGCATGACACGACAAGGAGACTGTATTGCACGCATGGATTGTTCAAGTCGCGACTAGCTAGTTTTTACATTTGAGGAAAATGTTCCTTTAGAATCAAAATAAGTTTGAATGAATCTTGAAAGCGATTGGTTGCCGTTTTCAAAACAAAGAAATAAAAAAATTCGGCATTTGCCAACACCCAGACCAACGGGCATTGTGAATGCAAACGCGTTTTGCTGATTAGCGCGTTAGCGCGTTAGCGCATTAGCGTGTCACTGATAAGCGTGCACGCTAACGCGCTTTTTCAATTTTCCATTGTGAATGCAAAAGCGTGCGGAAAAAGCGTGCACGCTAATCAGCAACACGCTAACGCACTAACGCGCTAACACGCTAACGCGCTGCATTGTGAATGCGGCCTTAAGGGGGGGGGGTTGGGGGGATGGGTTGGGTGGGTGGGGAGGGGGTTTGGTCTTGGTGGGTGCGGGTGGCGGCGCGGGAGGGGTTGGACGTCGTTGGTGCTTTTTGCTCTCCCCGTATATGGTTTTTTCGTGCCGTGTTTACTTGGTATGTTCGCGCCCGTTTCCTCTAGTCCTTGGATCCGTACGCTTTGTTAAGGCTTCGAAATTAGAGCATAGCTATAAGCCGATTTGCCATCTTCCTAGTTAACAAAGAATGATCACGCCAAAAGGGCTCAGCCGTGCCGTGCCGTCCATATAAACATCAAAGATACAGGAAATACAAAGGCGAATCAGAATCTCAAACAGAACAGCAACGTTTCACATTACTTGTTTTCTTCAAGCTTTTGTCTCAAAAAGTCAGGGGAAGAGTTGCAGTCCCTGTTCATTGGGTCGAAATACCTTTCACCAGAACCCATAGACTGGCAAGCTTCAATACCGCCCGCTACTGTGATGCACTCGCCAGGAAGTTCTCTGGTCTGAAATTAGAATTAACTATTTACATAAAAAACAAATACACGGAAATACATCATGATGCCTAATTACCACAGTAACAAATATGCGACAAAGTTACTCCCTTACATAGGTAACAGTAACGGTGCATCGTTTTGTTTGTGGTGTGGCTGTTTCTGTCTCTCGCTTTTCTCTCAGTAACCGTCGGTATGCCCTGGCTTCGCGTCTGGTAATTTCCTGTAACGAGTGGCGTTAAACTGAGCACTGAACAGTAAAAAGTCAAATTCTACTTCAGCCAGCGATCACAGGAATGTCTTACCCCGTTTGCATTGTGAAGTAACGCTGATGTGATGAGAAGCAGGAAGGCGCAAAGCCAACACTGTCTTGAGAAAGTTATGTCTGTCATGTCACCTGATTCTTGTCATTCACACAGAAGACGCAGAATTTTATATGTTCTGAAAGGACTATAGGTTCAATAAAAAAGACAGGTTAAGTGTCAATTGGCTCATGCATGACATCTGACAGAAAAATCAACTTTGAGACGAAATTAAATTGAGAATCAAAATTTACTTAATGAGTTGGTCTAGCCGACTACAGAACGTCTGTTACCTAAGATAAGCATAAGATATGTACAGTATAGTCCAGCCACCAGCTCATGAGACGACTTTTTAAAGCTGTTGGGTTTTGGGGGGGGGTGGGGGGGGGTTGGTGGTGTGTACTGTTGCTGAAGCTGATGCGGAACTGATTAAGCTGAACAACCTGTTGGGCATAACACGCTTATGACGTAGCCAAGTGCTGGCTTGAAAAAGTTACAGGATCAGGGTTGGATTAAAATTTTTTTTATTATCTAACTTTTTTAACTTCTTTGAATTTTTAAATTTTTTTAAGATTTACTTTTTTCTGTTCCGGACCACAAAAATTTCGGTTCTCAATGTGAAAAATTGTCAAATTTTTTGTAAGTATATTTGATTGTATAGTAAGTTTCTAATTTCGTTGCCTCATGCATTTTTACAGACGCAGGGAAACTCCCGTTCGAAGTCGAGGCAGGCAACAAGCTCAACACACGGTCAACAAGCCACGCAGCTTGTTGTGACTGAAACATTCGAAACGAACGTTAGCCAGCTGCGTGGCTTGTTGACTGTGTGTTGAGCTTGTCGCCTGCCTCGACTTCGAACGGGAGTTTCCCTGCGCCTGTAAAAATGCATGAGGCAACGAAATTAGAAATTTACTATACTTGAGAATATATGTAGGAATAGTTGACACCGACCAGTTGTGTTCACAAACGGGCAGTAGTGAGGTGATATTTCATACGATGAGCCATATAACGTGACAATTCGCGTTGGGGATAGTCTGTCCACCATATGTACCAACATATGTAGATTGTAAATTTCTTTTCATTGCCTTCACCCCCCATGCAGCAGGGAAGCAGCAAGCCCACACCCAGTAACCAAGCCACCAACCGAAACACCCGGTGGGGGAGAGATCACCGCCCGATGCGGCTGGCTCGTTGGTGGTGAGCTGTGCCCCTTCACGGGGGCCCTCCCCCTGCAGAACTGGGGCAACGAGTTAGAAACTTACTATAGTATAAAAAGTTAAGGCGTGTCACGGGAAAGGTAAATGATTGGTGCATTTTTTAAGCAAAGTTACATGAAAACAGCTGCATCACCCGCGGTTTTGGAACGATAATTTTAGACTTCAAGCAGATTTGACTTGCTGGAAGAACTGAATGCGCACATAATGACAGCTGCTTAGGTAGTTTAGTAGAGCCGCCACGGACTGTCGAACGTTGTAATGACATTGTGCCGTAGCGAAATGCAAGCGCCGCAGGCGATTTTTTGAGAAAAAAACAAGCATACACATGCATAAAAACATGCATTTCACAACAAAAAGGGGGAAATAATTAAAAAAAGATGTGAAATAATTAAAAAGTGAACTTACTTTTCTATTTTTAAAAACCGAAAAAGTGGCGAACTTTTTACAAAATTTTTTTTTAATGTTTACTTTTTTTAGCCCAACCCTGTACAGGATACCAAGAATCGCGATGAAAAATGCAGAAAGTGCGATTAAACCATAATGCGCCGTTAGCGTTAGCGACACGTGAGCTGACGCAGGTATATTGACGTACAGGTACAGTAACAACAGACAGTGCAGCAGCACCATGGCTTGTTGTCATCCAGCATCACTAACAGCGGACATAACACATCACCTCAAGGCATCTGTTAACAACGCTTCGTGTCAGAATGCGTCTTGTACGTTGTCTAACGATACTCGCACTCACTCACCGCTGATGTAGTAAAAGCGTCAGTGACCGAATTGGTTGATACACCTGTTTGTCAGTCACAGCCACAAGTCCGACCAACCAATAAGATAAGTAGAGGGGGGCTCGTGTGCTGTCGCGTTCGGGGGGGGTTCTGCTTTTGCGGGGGGGCGTTTTTTCTTTCTCTTTTTTTTTTTTCCCCGATTTTTCCCTATCTTTTCTTTTCTTTGCTGACTTCGTTTTTTTTTTCCCATTTTTGGTGCAGGGGCGTTAACAACACAAGTTGTGTGCACCTGCCCCTGACTGTCCGGTCTGGCACAAAGTGGTGTTTGCCCTGTTTTCGGGGTTCACAGCAGCCACGCAGGGCAAACAACAAATATATCTCAATTTCAGGGTAATACAACTCTCCGTCCCTGAGAAGGTTTAGTAAATGGGGAGCAGCTACTACATGTACCGTTTGCAACGGATTATCACACAGTGAACCAGAAACAAGAAAGAAGTCAAAGAATGTGATCGTGCATACCGCAAGCGAAAGCTACAGGTAACTGAGAGGCTTCCAGACAGCTTGATTACAATAAATACTTATATTTATGATTCATGGCAAGCAGTAACAACGGTGCGGTGGGATCTCATTAATAAGAGTGGGCATGAGACCCCAAGATGATTAATAATCGTCTGCTGCTGTGTTTGTAGACATCCAACAGACAATACATTCCTCGGGTCTCTTGACAGTGTCCACAAGACAACGCTGCCCATATTGCAGGAAGAATAATGTCATGCGTGGGCTTTGATTTATACCGCACGGCCAGAGCATAACACTCTGTACAAACCGTAGTTCTTACATTTCCTGGGCAAAAGTAGTTAAGGAATTCCTATGGAAAGATCCGTGCGGCCCTGTACTCGGGATGCATGAAGCCCTGTGCCAGAGGAGCATAGGGCCCGTTCAGAGATGCATGGGGCCCCGTACAGAGATGCACGGGCCCCACAGTGATGCATGGGGCCCCGTCCAGAGATGCATGGGCCCCGCACAGAGATGCATGGGACTCCGTGCCAGAGAAGCATGAGACCCCGTGCCAGAGATGCATGGTTAGGCTCAGGCTTGGGCTTACATTTGCACTTAGGCTTAGCCTTTAGATTGGGGCTGAGTGCCTGTGCTTGAGCACGGGCTTAACCTTCACGCTTTGTTTTCAGGCTTAGGCTCAAGCTACCTTGTGTTTAGGCTCAGGCTTAGGCATGCACATGATAGGTCACACCCCATCGGACGACAATGCTTTATGTGTTCCCCACAGCAAACCACACAATTCCTGGACGAGGTCCCCATGCATCTCTGGCACGGGACCCATGCATATCTGCACGGTGCCCCTGCATCTCTGGACGGGAACCCATGCATATCTGGCACAGGGCCTCATGCATCTCCGGACGGGCCCCACGCACCTCTGTCCGGGGGCTTATGCATCTCTGGACGGGGCCTCATGCATCTCTGGACGGAGAGGGGCATGCATCTCTGGCACAGGGCCCCATGCATCTCTGGCCCGGGACCCCATGGAACTGGTTCCAGAATACCAGTGGTTAACGCCGTTGAGCTTAACTAGTGGTGCCCTGGAAATGTGTCATCTATGGTACAGGGACAACAGGTGCAACTTGAAGGTATCAAGTTCGCCGGATTTGGAAGATAAACCGCGCGCCCCATACAAACATTCGACTGGTGTCCAAAAACGGAAAACATTATGCTGCGTCACCTCATCTGCTGACGGAAGCGAACAAAGTTAAAGAGTTAATGTGATAGTGGTCCACTGCTACAACCTGTGCAGTCAGTATAGTCCATCCACCAGCTCATGGCACTTTGTGTTGCTGCTGGCTGGTTTGTTCCCTTCCTCCACGTTCTAATGAAAGAGAAATTGAGTGTGACCGACTTTGCAAAACTAAAAAATAACAAAATGTGTCGAAAAAGATTGAATTCGAACAAATTTAAAATTAAATTAAAATCGATAAAACACGTCGATTTCATAAAAACCGCAATCTAGGAGCAAAAATATTTTTTTTCGGAAACTCAATTTCTCTTTCATTAGAACGTGAAGGAAGGGAACAAGTTGGCCAGCAACATCACAAAGTGATATGAGCTGATGGACGGACTATATTGTTACGCTGCGTGCGTTTCACGTTATGGAGTCAGGCATACGCATATTTTATTCGCGCAGTCATTTGGTGCTGCATAGGTATGAGAGATTCTTCAAGCCCGTCTGTCAGACGGACGCGTAGTTTACGCAGCTGGTTAGAACAGCCTGATCTGGAAGACGCAGGTTCAAAGCCTGCCGTGTCCATAATGCTTGGTGTGGCTTGGAGGATCACATTCAAAACAATAAGGGAACAAAGCTCGGTTGCCAAATGATAGGCTAGTAGCTATAGATAAGTCATAACCATCCATTACATAAATTATGCAAGGTATAAATGTCTTTAAAACGCCAATAATTCTATATGCGGGTGTGCTTTGAGGGCACGTGCAGCGCATGTGACGCGTGGTGTGGGGCTAGCGGTTTCAATCCGAGGTCTAAGACCGCGGCTGCCAGGATCTCGTCAGTTAGATGGACAGCCAGGGACTAGCCCCAAAAACCTGATGGTAGAGTTTCAGAGCCAAACTAAATAGATACAGTAGTTTGGGTGAAACCTCACGCGCCACAAATGCGAACAGTTTACTGGACTTGTGTCCATATAACTGATGAGACCCAGGCAGCCGGGTCTTAGACTTCGGGTCGAAACCGTTAACCCCACCACGCGTCATATGCGCTGCACGTGTCCTAAAAGCACACCCGCAATGGGTATTTTCGTGGCGCGTGAGGTTTCACCCAAGCAATTGGATTGGCTCTCTGAAACTGTAGCATCAGGTTTTTAGGGCTAGTCCCTGGCTGTCCATCTAACTGATGAGACCCAGGCAGCAGCGATCTTAGACTTCGGGTCAAAACCGCTAACCACACCCCGCGTCATATGCGCTGCACGTGCCCTCTAAGCACACCCGCATTTTATGTACGTTCACCGCCTATGCCAAGCACACGGCAGCCATGAAGGCACAAGTCCAGCCAAAAATTCTGTTTGGAGAAGACGGAGAATATGTGTTAAGCATGAAGTCATCCATTTTGTAGAAAAAAGCGGATTGTGAAGTTCCGCGATGTGTCATCGCGATTATTGGATCAAACACGCCTAGGATAACGTGAAAGCTGCTTACAAAGGCATGCGGAAGGTATTAGGCGTCTGCCAAAGCAGATAGTACATATCCTTTCCGTCTGATTACTTTGGATTTGTTTAACCTGTACACATTAGTAACTATTGCACTGATCCACAGTGTGTCAACAGACTAGACAGACGGATCGAAGGATAACCTGATGATTAATGGATTGACCTAGCACAGTAACAATAAGAGACTCGACAGCATACACTTGAAATAATTTTGGGTTGCACCGCCGATCAGTGTACACAGCGGTTCAGTCATGTACAGAAATTTCCTGGGACTCTGTTCGGAAAACGTTCTAGAAAGATCGCCTTTCGAGGTCTTATTTCGTTCGAGTGGTCTAAAGATACCGGTAAAAATGGATGGAATGAAGCTATATTTTACTTGTGGGTCAAAATTCCCGCCTTTCTTGCATATGGACCGGAACATAGTCGGTATCAAGTGTGTATCCGACACATAGCGTGTAACAATCAGGCATGAATCATTGCCGAAATGTGCAAAATTTTTCGTGGGGCTCTATTCGGAAGATGGCTCGTAGGTGAGCCCCATGCAGGGTTGGGCAAAAAACGTTTTTTTGAAAAAATCGTTTTTAAAAAAAAACGTTTTTTTAAACGCCCAGATGACCAAAATATGCCCCCCAAAAAATTGGAAAACGCTCATGTTGGGAAGAAAACGTGGTTAAATGAAGTAATTCTATGTGTTCTGAGGCAAAATAAACGGGTTTCAACCCTTTTCTAGCGAGTTGTTAAGATCCCATATCAGACCCGCATCATGGGACCAACTTTGGCCGAGGTCATCACTAAAAATCAAACTCCGTATATCGACGTATCTCGACAAAGTAAAAATTGGTCGAAAATTTTTTGAAAAAATGGGACAAAAAATTGATTTTCCTTGATAATCAGGGTACTTTCCCTGAAAAATCAGGGAAAATCAAGGAAATTCAGGATTAAAAAAAACGAAAAACGACCCAGGCGTTTTTTTTAAAAAAACGTCGTTTTTTTTTAAGAAAAAACGCCGTCGTTTTTTTTGCCCAACCCTGGCCCCATGGGCTCTATTCAGGAGTAAAAATAGTTTTCAAAACCCGATTTCCCACTTACTGCCGAATAGAGATTCAGAGGCTGCAAATGAAAACTTCGGTAGCTGCCACCACGTGCAGCAACTATAGGTAAGAGGGAACAGTGCTTGAAGGCAACCGATGGGATCGTCGATGTAAAAACCCAGATTGATTTTGTTAGCACGTTGCCAAATCATATGCTATCAATGACGTGCGTTAAAGGGGAAATTGCACATTCCTAATCGCCTTTCAAGTTTTACAAGTGTTTAGACAGCAATGTGGGCATCACAAAACTCAAATAATTTGGTACAAACTCTCAAGCATGTACCCAGGAGATTCCGTTTAAGACAAGCCACTGGGAACAAAATTCGGCGCGGACCGGCCGAATTTCTACCTGCGCATTCAGGCAAATTGCCTGATCAAAAAGCTGTCAAGGCGACAGAATGTTTCGCACGATTCTTGAAACTCACTAACTATAGAATTTCGCTTTTCTTTATATTTCGAATTTCAACGAATTGTTCCAGCGTGTCTGCTAAATGTTTCATGCTCTGCTTGTCACGCTGGAACAATTCGTCGAAATTCGAAATATAAAGAAAAGCGAAATTCTATAGTTAGTGAGTTTCAAGAATCGTGCGAAACATTCTGTCGCCTTGACAGCTTTTTGATCAGGCAATTTGCCTGAATGCGCAGGTGGAAATTCGGCCGGTCCGCGCCGAATTTTCCTCCCGATTGTTCCCTTTAAACTGCTTCTCCTGGGTACATGTTTGAGAGTTTGTACCAAGTGATTTGACTTTCATGATGCCCACACGACTGTCTAAACACTTGTAGAGTTTGAAAGGCGATTAGCAATGTGCAATTTCCCCTTTAACGAGATGAGAAACACACACCATCAGCCAATGAGTGAAATCAAGAAGTCGAGAGACTTGCACGCAGACCCACGCAACGTCAACAAGGTTTATAGTACATGTCCGATCGTCTGGCTCGGTTAAATGTACTAATTATGAAGACAATTAGATGTTGCGTCACGGTCTGCCGCTCGTTAGCGTGTTGAAAAAGACGGCCAAGTCGGTAAATTGAGCCCTAATAACAACTTTCTGCAATGGCTCATGACGTCACGTCATGGACCACGACTGGGCACATACTGTATATGTAGAAGCT